>QXVX01000962.1:35097-62081 GCA_013436065.1 Halocynthia aurantium | reverse complement strand
TATGTAAAAGGGATATTTCCAATATAAGGTAAGGGTCAGGTTGTGTTCTAATGAGTTTACCTCACTATGAAGTAAACTAAATTTCAAGTTCATGTTCTATTTTACACGCTCGTATTTATTTCAGCAATCAGGTAACCGCTAGATGGTGCTCGAGAGCATTAAAAACAGTGTTCGCACCGAATACACAAAAATTATCCTTTCTTCTCCTGGTAGTCGGTAGAATTTCTTTATCTGAGTCAGAGTCGAGGTTTATCTGTAAAATGACATGTGACTTTAATATTTCTTACCGCTAGCTTGCGCTAGACATAGATATGTCAAGTCATTTATCATTTCGTTCCCACAGTGCAAACTAACTCCGTAATTTCGTTATCTCAAATTCGTTACCACATCTGTCAATGGTACGGATTAGTTAACTTATGTAATGCTTCTTTCGGTCTTTGTAGCATGTCACGATAACGCTAAATGAAAATATTCTTAACGTTACTACCAACGCTCTGTACACTACTGAGGTCCGACGAGAAACGGTGTCCCAACGTAAGAGCGTAAAAGTAAACCAGCCCACACCGCGCCTTCAAAGACCTATTATCGCTGTCTTGACCCTCTGCTATCTATATCAGGGCGACTGTTTGGCACCAGCAGATGATTGTTCCGCCGGGCAGATGCCATTCTTAAGCATACGCTGTCCAGAAGTGTTAGGTTAATTGCTGATATGTTTGGTATCGTATTTACTTAACGCAGCAATCTTAATACAGACGGATATTGCCAAACGCACGCGACTCCTTTATCTATCTATATATTTGGAAGAGATTTTTATTTACATAAAGCCTTTCATGATGGTATCACGTGTAGGAAAGCAATATTGATCCTAGTATATCAGCTGCGTTGACAAAGCTTTTACCGTTTCCAATAACATAGAATTTTAAACTGATCAACATTTGTGCTATATAGTTTGCAGTAGGCGTTCGAATTCATGTAAGAGTTAGGGTTGAATTTTAAATTTCAAAGAACTGAATATTATCCCCAAAAAAACGTCTCTATCCCGCACCCCCAAATATGAGTAACTGATCAAGAAACGACGACATTGGTTATATTTCATAGTCTGTCAATACAATCGAAGATGAATGGCTCACCTTATCATAAAACTAATTATTCTGACACGATGTTTGTTCGGTTAGAATAAAAAAAATTCCCGGTCCATTCTTTGGTTGATCCACCGCATTTCTTTGTTCTAATGTCCAATCCACCACAATTTTGATCTCTTTGTTCCCTCGATGCTGTACATAAATAAAGGCTGTGTTTGTTTAAGTCTATCCATCACAATGGAAAAATACCAAACGCCTACATATCAGTGAAGACCGTATTTACCGCACTGTTTAAATCACTGGTCCTATGATAGATTTGGTTCCGTTTAATGTCGTTTTACTTAAAGCCGCACTTTCCAAGAACCTTTCAAGGACGTTGAGTGGGGACCTGCTCTATCTTTGTTAAAGACCTTACTATATCTGTTATAAATTTTGTTTTTATTTACTCTTTGTGATAAATGCAAGCCGGTTATTATGTTTTTGTTCCCATGCTGCCTGAAATCTGTGAGGTCGAATGAGTTCCCTACGTACAAGCACGTCAGCATATATATCAGTAATGTGATACGTAATGTATACTTACTGTGCTATCACTTTTTGGCTGTTGTGAAAAGGCTTTTCAAGGTTGATTATTAAACTCTATCACTGACCATTGTGAATAGTTCCACCTTAACTTCGATAGTTCAGTATTCATGATGATTATCGTATAATGGTCGTGATGGTCGTATAAAATGGTCGTATAAAAAAGGATGGTCGTATAAAAAAGGATCTAACTCTGGTATGTAGAGTAGACTTTACCGCACGGTTTCATGTTTACCTTCGGAATATTAACGCCGTTCGCTGTAGACACCTATGTTAGTTCCCACTTGATCTGTAGTCAATTGCTCTGCGTTGTTAAAGCGAACAAGGTTTTAGTCTTAATCCATGGTATTCTTGAAATATGAATACCATATACTGAATGTTGCAGAGATTCAAACTATTTAAATATATGAGATTTATTTATTTCCCTTGTAGTATTAACCCATGGCCAATCTTGGGCTTTCAGGGGATTCGGACCTCCCTTCAGCACCTCAATCTTTCATCCCACTAAATCTGACTTTGGTACGGGAGGACATAGCCCCATATGTTTTTTGCGGGTCTGCTGAAGAATTCTACTCACAATATTTGTTGCACCGGCCTCGTATTTCCTATACGCCTCGGTTTACTTTAGCCTACTCAGCCATATGGATAATACGGCCCTGTTTGGCTGCTACATGCCCTGGTTACGGAGCGTGAACTATTTCATTGTAAGCCTTGTGTATCTAAAGCTAATAAAAACAACATGTGTTTATACACAGATGAATTAAAGTCATATAAATAACAACAACTAACTTTGATCAAAACGTATACTTGCTCGATTTTTCCGTATAGCATAGTCAGCTCTGTCCTATTTGATTGGCAATCAATAGCGCTACGGCATTGAACCGAAAGCCGCCTCCTGTTTGAAAATAACAAAGATAACAACAGCTTGTTGTCGTCATATTTCACGCGCGAAAAAACAAGAATCTCGCTACGAATTAGCCGACGTTGGCAACTGTACTTAAAGCGAGTGCTCGTCCTTTCGAAATTTATTCATGATCTTGTCGCCCGGCGAGTGGATTATTACTTTACGACGTCTTCGATGACGATTGTTAGCCAGCCACTTACAGTACCATGCGCATATAGAGGATATATATATAGGACTATTATACCCCGTTCTTATTTCGCATATTATGCCCTACATGTAGCAGGTCAACTAGTATGAATAATGCAAGATTAGAACTATGTGTGTTATGCTTATTCTGCTCTGTTATACGCTGCTAGAATGGAGTTTAAGTGAAGTATTATAAGCGGACAGAACGTAGCAATGCAGGAGAGTGCAGGATAGAAAACAAAGCATTTGCTTTATGTATATTATAAATTTTTATGTCAAGTTTTTGCATCCAATTTAGTTAATCGCTTTTGCAAGAAATCACTACTTATTCAGTCCAGGCATTTATTTATTTATATAAGCTCGTAATATATTGCTCTATATCTAGATTTTTCAAGATAATTTGAGGAATTTTTTATTAATGTCATCCTACGGATTATTTTCATGATTCCGCGATTCCGCTCCTACTCAAATGTGAACCACTGTTTTATGTTTATGAATTGTGTAAGAGCGGAAAGTAAGATACGAGAAAATTCAGCATAAACGATCTCCGTAATCACTGAACGTCAATTTGACGAAATAAAGGCATGCGTCCAAACTTTCATGTCAGATTACGGGATTGCTGGAAAATTAGTCACGGCTGTATGTAATGTTTACTTACCGTCTATTTTTTTAAAAATAACCTTGCGGAAGTTTTGCTGTCTATCATGCGGTATTTGCTTTTAATAACATTAACGACCGATAACTCAGGGTCGTTTTATTTGGTTAACTCGTTCCCCTTTGACGTAAGGCCTACGCTTTGTTCTTACTAATCCAAGCGCGTTAGAACAGGGTAATAATATTCCTTACGTGGTTTCGCTTGAACTAAGTCTAACTAAATTGGTTTTCTGTTTGGTTTCATCAAAATCGATGCCCGCACGTTGGTAATGAAGCAGTTGTTACAAAATAACTCGCAGTAGTACTGCTCTGTGATATGTACAGTTCGTCGGGGTAAGATACAGTAATGAAGCCCTGCCCACATCCCGCACTTCAGCTGCAAAATTTTTAGGGAATGTTAAAGGAAATATTTCTATCTTACATCTTCCCCTCACATCTACGATTGCTTATCTAAGTGTAAGAGATTGAATATTAATTTAACCTTGATAAAACCAAACGATGTCACACAAGTATCAGCTTCAGTAAGACGTCTGATCCAGAGTATCATCTTATTAAACATTTTTACATCAATTGTTCCCAAAAAGACTACGTGACTTCCGGCTTCTTCGAGTCTATGTAATTTCTTAATAAAGTTGTCAACTGTCAGATCACTACATGCAAGTTCATGCAATTGTTTCCCATCTCTGACGCAAGTTGTTATAGCGTAATCAAATTAGGACTAATTTTCTCGCCTAAATCAACCCTATTTAAAATATATTTTTCGATATTTCGCATAAAATATTTCCTCGCGTTGTTCACTAATCAGTTCTGCGTAAAAATGAACTGCGACTTATGAATAAATGATGACAGTTCCGATCCTGTGCGTTATAAAAACAACTGCAGTTCGTGTGCAGCATGCTAGAATAATGGACTGAAAATAGGAAAATAATTGTTTAAATCCTCTGTGAATGTAATCGACGGGTAAAAATTTGCTTTTGATTCAATTATTGCGAATTGTCGAAGATTTTAATACCGAGGGAATTGTGATTGTAAAATAAAAGGAATAATTCGATAAAGACTTGATTTGATTTGATGTTATTTTGCTGTATGGTTGTGAGCGCCGGAATGGAAACGTTTATGCAATGCAATATTTATATGCAGCACTGTATTATTTATTGCCCTCTAAATAAGTTGCGAGGTTCTTGTATCGATATACCCGAACGTTATAGACCTTGTGAGGTTGATTAAGGCCGATGGTCATACTCTGCATTTTACGACATAATGGCATAATACGGAATATAATTATCGACTAGTTAATGGATTTTAAATTATAAAATAATGACGTTTGTACTATTCTAGTGTTTTACAGTTCCAAATTGTTTTATATCAATACTTACACACTACACTGTTTCTGCTGTAGAGTACTTAACTAGGCAAAGAATAAAGATTCGACTGAAAAATAAGGTCCAGCTGTTATCCATCAACGTATAAGCAAAGATTTACGCCACCGAGAAGTGGAGCTCTGTGAATTTTTTACTCCGTAATCAATACCGATCTTCGTTCGCCTTTGTTGAATCAATAAGACTGAAATTAGATTCGTATTAAGTCTCAATAAGACTAAAAATCCATAACAAGTGTCGTCTGGATTATTGAAGGCCTCGTGGATTAAGGAACAGCAATTTCATGGGGTTGGCATTGCCATGCCTCAAGTCGAATCAGGTTCATTTCTGTTCTATAATTTTCTTCTATTCATATTGGTATATGACAGTGGAGTTCCATTTAAAGTTAGAAAATTGTAACAAATATATTGGAATATAATAACGCCCTAGTAATACTTTTTCTTTTAAGGTTTATTCCGTTTAAAATTAACGTACTGGTATAAAGCATAAGCAAGAGGGATTTTTCAAACTGTTTTTCAAATATGTTGTTTTTCAAAAATAGATCACAGATTGTTTACGTCCATAAATTAGTTTACTTGGAGGAAACAAACAATCTTAAAATCGTGATGCACTCAAACTCCTAATGCTGTTTTCGTGTACAAGAAATATTAAGTTGATTTTAATTTAGTTTAAACTCATTTCCAAATATTGTTTTCTCTCAGGCCTTCCCGTCTTCTATGTGACAAGTCCGTCTCTAGACCCTTTCTCATTATTATTCATCCCTTAATTAAGCTCGGGAAAACTTCGCTGAATGTAATCGATAGCATAGCGATTGGATTATATATAATGCACTCAATTTACTTATCATTTCATTCCCCGGAAGGTTTTTGGTATCTGTTACTGCGTATATACAGGGTATATGAAACTTACCGATTTTATCAACTGTGCTATTTATATGCAGTTCTTAAATAGCAATGAGCTAGTATAATTTTATGTCTTGCAACAACAGATATAGATATAAGTAGTTAAGATTTTAAAATATGTTAAGTGTACGATATTCATACAAACGTGTATTGTACGAAGTGCGACATATTTGCTATAGTTTGATATTGAGTTGAATAAGATTTGCTCCGTAATAGTTTTAGTTTAGTTTTTTTAGTTAGGTCTTGATTTATCCCTGGAACAATTAATGCCAACCGTGCACTGTTTATATAATTGGGCTTATGGTAAAATTGGTTTCGTTCAACGTCGTTCCACTCAAAGTCCCACTTTTCAAGAACCTATCCACGGCGTTAAGCGCGTCCTACTGTACACGCCCATTCTTTTCAGATTACTATACTGTAACTGTATAATGAAATTCGACCATATTTTACTCATTCAACTACTAACCGTAACTGACTATTTTACCTAGTGGAAAAGTTGAATAAGCATTTAAAATCGAATCAAAAATGAATGTCCGGATTAGACTTCACAAATTTACCCCTAAGATCCAAGGTAGAGGACTGGGACTGCGACTTAAAATGCATTTAAGATTGGTCAGAACGCCAAAACAACTCACAATCGAAAATGAAAATTTGCAGGATGGCGGTGATGGTCACGTTGGAACCGTGGTAGAAGTCGGCACCAGTGGAAGCAGGATGTCTCCAGATAAGACAGTCATTGTCCAGTGGGACAATGGTAGAAGAACAAACTACAGAGTTGGACATCAGGGAGCATACGATCTTCTTGTGTTTGATGCCGCACCTGCCGGTATGTTGTTTTGTTTTTACCTTCGTTATAATTAGGAAATGTTCGAAATCTAGTCCGTAAACCCTCGGCAATGGTATTCAAAGATATTTTTGGCCACGGCAGATTTTGCAAAGTAAATTCTTGACGTAGCAGATTTGATTTTGTAATCAATTTCAAACTAATAGCAATTCTAGCCTTGAGCCTAAACGGTATTTAGGAAATCTTCTAGATAAGAATTTGCTGCCACACCCGTGGTTGTCTGGTGGTACACCACTGCGCAGCTGTACACAGTTTTGGAAACACTACATGGCCTAGAGGCCTATAATAATAAATACTGCCGATATATGTATATCCTTATTTAAAGATTTAAAATATCATTGCTATTGCGCAATATAAAAATTGTAGTATATTGAACGCAATGCAATTGTTATGATGTTGGTAGTTCTATCATTTAGCATACTATTTCATAGTATAAACAGAAGTGCGAAATGGTGTCACGGAATTGCGGTTAAAAAATATTTTGCCGCCCGCCTTATGCCGTGTAGTCGTGTAGTCGTTGACTGTGATATCTGAACAATAGCTATATCACGGTAGGCAAAGATTAAATAGAGAATCGATCCATTATAAATCGACCTCACCCAGAACGTTTAATCCTAGTCCTCTCTTTTATACCCACTGTGATTGGTTGAAATTTTTCATTGTAGACCCTTTGCTCTATTTTTCTAAGATACATAAACCTGCTTTCTTTTCGAATACAATATTATTTTTAGAAATAAATCCAACGTTGGTTTTATTTACGCTAGCTCCTATTGTATTCTCTGTCCATTTACGAAGTCATAATGAAATGTTGTGCGATCCATTTACGTTGCTGCGACTTATTGTTATGTTGCCCGATTACGCACAGTGTCTATTGTCACATGCGGGGTGGTCTATCTGTGCAATGCAAAGAGGTGGTCAGAGTGTTCCAATTGGACCCGTGGAGACCGATGGTTGGGCTAACCCGCCAGGATAGCTTGAAAAATAAACAAGGAGTATTGTGGAAATTGTCCACAATTATTTACTATTTATATATGATAATTACCACATAATTTATTTTACGTGTTACCAGGTGCCGGTGCAGCTTTTTAATTTCGATTTCCCAATCATTTGTTTGTTTTTTTATGCATTTTAAAAGCAAAACATCTGTCCTGATGAGAGCATTTTTCGTATAGTTCTAATATTCATGCGATTGTTTACATTTCATTATTTTACGTGGATTGGATACTTACAGGTATCAAGCATCCAAATAAACGATGCGATGGATGTGGTAGACGAGGCATCAAAGGCGTGAGGTGGCATTGCACCCAATGTGAAGACTACGATCTGTGTACCAACTGCTACATGGCAAATGCGCATAACATACAGCATAAATTCAAAAGATTTTTAACAAATAAATCAACCGGGTATGTGAAACTTGCAGCCTCCCTATCATTAGACCAATGTCACATATATACCTAGTTGTTTTTCACGCTTAGGAGCTAAATCTGCTGAGTGCAATATTCAAAACTTCATAACGCCTGGTTCTATTGCTCTTTTATGAAAATTGTTATTTTATTTCCTTAGAGTCCTTATTCCCAAGAGAGCCAAATGCACGAGATCTCAGGCTAAAGGTATATTTCCCGGTGCCAAAGTGATCAGAGGTTATGATTGGGTTTGGAGGGATCAAGACGGTGGCAATGGGAACATTGGTACAGTTACAGATATACTGTAAGTTACTGATTCTCATACTTGTATTCTATACTTTATATTAACGTGTTGTAATGGTGCTGTTTGCTCAATACTGTTCTATCTACCTGTATTTCTGAACTTTGAAGCCTTGTCTATACTGAGGTCGCTGTCTAAATTTGTTCTGTAGCTGTAGGATTCTTCATTATATTTGTCGATTCTCGATTTGTTTCATGATACCGAAGTGATTAATATTCGTAATCGTCACAGCGTCTCGCCAACCACCAGAAAGTGAAAGTAAACAAAAGTAATTTGCCTAAACAATCAATGTCTGAATAATATCCAGCGATTACAATAACTGCAGTATTGCAGTCTTGATGAATATAATGGAATAAATTGGTTGCCCGGTAACTGTTACGCCACTAGCGCCACTCCTTGTAGGATGTGTGACATTTTAGCGCATGGTTGAATATTACCTCTTTCATGGTTCGTTTTCAGAGGATGGAATAATGATACAGATGCAAGTGTTGCTTCAGTTACGTGGCCTGGTAGATCAACAAAAAACGTATATCGAATGGGATATCGCGGAAAAGTCGATCTCAAATATGTTGTACCTGAAAAATCACCGACTTATCATTATAAGGAGCATTTACCTGTTCTAGGTAAATACTACAACTGTTTGCTTGCAGTTGCATCATAGCGGGAAGTACCTATGTTCCCCAGCAATCAAATTCTTTCATAAATGAATGATTTATAAAAGACCTGATGAGTATTCCAAAATTAACAACTAGACTTATAGTTAAATCAGTTAGAAAAAAAGACAAGAGCATTATTTACTTGGATATTTTTTTCTAATCTGATCTCGTCCTGCACATTTTTTCATGTGACTATTGTTGTGTGACATTTATTTCACCTAGTTTTCCTGGAAGATCTTATATTCCTTATTCAATTTGTTACTCATTTTCAACAGGTAAAGATGAACTAGACCCTAGTCTCGTGCCCCCACCAAAACCTTGTCCATTTACTGTGGGTGATCGGGTGCGAGTCACCCTCCCTCTTGAGATCTTGAAGCCAATGCAGAAAGGTCACGGTGGATGGAATCCGAAAATGGCAGAGGTGAGAGGTTTTGAATCATATACCTATCTATATCTACCATGTATCTACATTACCTTCAAAACACTGAAGATGGAGTTTATATTTTCTGTGTGATCATTCCATTTAAGTGATAAGGGAATATCTGTAAAAACTTACAATTACTTCGGGATTGACATAAGAAAATAGAATCACATAGAATTACATAGCTAGTCTAGCTTGACTCATCCTGGAGTAAACTCATTTAAACTCATGGATACCACAAGCTATATTGAACTTTCTTTGTCTTGCGTTGGGTTTAAATTATTCATTTTACTTCTTTTGATCAGTTCTACCTTCGATTTGATTATTCACTGAGCTAAGAATAACTTGACATTATGGAGCGATGCTCAGTGCGAAACGAGAGCTATATTTGGGTATCTCTGCCCGCTGTGTTTATGTAAAAGAAATGTATGGGACATGCATACGAATATTTGAGTGGTTTCCCTAATTATTTCTAGTAGAACCGGATGGTCTTATTACTAGAGATTTAAAATATTCTGGTATTCATATTCTGACGTTGGAAAATGGCCTGCTTCAAACTATTGTGCTATTTCTGTATTTTGAAGTGTGCAAAAAAATCTTGAGGAATTAGAATCATCTTTACACCTAAATACAATTATTTATACCTTTCATTTCTCTTTAAATACTCTCTCAGAGTCAGAGTACCTCGTCAACCATCAAACGATTAGAATAACCAGGTACTCAGCTTTGATTGCAATTTCTCACGATGACATTTGATGGAACTCAACGATCGCGTTTTAATTAGTTACACTAATTATATTTGAATATATATCTTGTTTTGAAACACAGCTCATTGGAACAGTGGGAACAGTACATCGTATCACTCAAACCGGTGACATCAGAGTTCAGTATCCACTAGAATCACCAGCAGCTGCTACAACATCATCAGCGACACCGACGTCGTCTTCTGATACCAATCGATGGACTTTCAATCCAGCAGCTCTTTCTCGTGTTGCTAGTGGTGAGTGAATCAGCGTTGCAAAATATGGCAATCGGTCTAAAATTTTGCTCTGCTTGCTACTCGTTTTATGGCTTTAGCCACTTGCTACTTTTTTGGCTACTTTCTCCACTGTAGTAGTTACAGAGACCAACTTTATGATTTAATATGGTTAAAGTACTGTTGGAGGAACTGGAAGGCCTAAATTACCTTTGCATGAGACCAAGTAAATTTATTTTCACTACTTTGAATATTTTTACAGATTCGTCTAAACAAGAGCAACATTTCCTGGTCAAAGACCATGTCCGAGTTATTGACGACAGCGAAAAAGTAAAAAGTTTACAATCAGCCGATCATGGAAATTGGAACGAGAAAATGAACGAGGTAGTAAACATATACTGATGAAATTATTGCTTTGTGACATCATCTTATATCACAAATAACTATTTTTATTCCTCCCAAAATAGATCATCGGGCAGAAAGGTATAATCATCGAAGTTTATCCAGATGGTGACGTCCGTGTTGAATTTTCACCCCAAAGACAATGGACATTTAATCCTGCTTGCTTGCTACATGATCCACCTAAGCAGCGGAGCCCCATACTCAATGAAAATTACAATGGAGCTACGTGCTCAACGCCCGCAATGGGATTAGGGCAATCAAAGAAAGGTAAAATCATATTTTTGTCTGGGTAATACATTGGAAATAGAATTTTCAATTTTCATATTTCAAGGACAATGGACGGATTATTGTAATGCTATGCTATAGGTAAACACGATCAGCTGTTATTATGGAAACAAGAATAGAGGTTGAATCCGGGTATGGATTACTTGGCACAACACTATTTCATTCTCACTATAAAATCCTTATAGTTGAAAAATCTTAACTGTTGATTGCAATGTTATTCCACACATATCAAAAACTACTAGAAGACCACAATTCTCTACTGTTTCATCAGACAATTGATTTGGTCAGTGATATTAAAGTAGATGGACCATTGTTTTCAGCAAAAAGCAGCAAAATTCTACTGCAAATGCCACTGCTATGAACTAGACTCTAGAGTTCATTAAAAGGATCCAATACCTGTAGCCATAAAACATAGATCAGAGGTATAGTGAGACGATTCCAATGAGCAAAATCTTAAGATCTGAAGCGTAGGCAAATCAATTATCTGAAAAATTAAGACCAATCGAGCGAGATAATGTAATCAACTTGGCTTGTATTGATTCTCAACCCATAACAATCGTTATCTGTTCTGTTTATTACCTCATAAAACGAAGGAAGCAGAGAGAAGGGAAAAAGAATTGATTCATGCAGTACAGGATTGTAATTGCAAATTAGCTCTGTTTGGGAGTATGTAAAATGTTTTGCAAATCTATATTCATGATATACGTGTATAAGCCCATCATGATATACGTGTAAGCCCATTATAACGCAATCGTTGAGGTTCCAGGAAAGTGAGAATGCGAGAAATGGTTAAATTATAATGGAAGTTGTTTACGAGGCTTCTCTCTTGTTTTTAACCTTCATTGATTGCCATTATGTCCTCAATAGATTCTTCAATCCCTTCGTAATGAAGTCAAATTGTTGTTTTGCACTCGATGATGGAAAACATTATAATTTTTCAGGAAGTCCTGCGGAAATCATTAACAAAGCAAGTAGGGGAGATCTGATTGGTTTGAAGCAGTTAATAAACAGCTATCCTTCAATGGTAAGGACTTATTACTAGGACTTGTAACTCTATTTTCCCATTCATATGATCGTGTATTGTTACATGGTATTTAAAACTAATCAATTTGACTGTTGTTGAGTGACATTACATACACTTTCGAGAATTTATACATGGGGGTATGATCTCTTTTATTTCCCTTGTAGTGTCTGCTTTAAAATAACATTTATTGATCATAATTCAATTGAACTTTCTGTATATAAGTAGTCATATGTTCCGGATTCCATTTATATCTTTGTGACCTTTTCTCCTGACATTTATTCCTGAATTTCTTCATTAAATATTAACAACGTTCTTCTTATGACAAAATAATCTTTTTTGTTGTAGGATTAAGATTATTGTACAATGGATACATCTATCATCTTGTTTTCATAATCCAATACATAAATATTGATGCAAGTAAAGATCAGTTATCAATGTACTAAGCCAAGTACGGATTTTGAACATTCATCATCCAGTACGAATTGGAAACTATTTTCAAAAATTCCTAATTGTGACCTAAATTTCAATGTCTATGATTTCTGACTATTCAAAGGTTGATGTAGAAACACCTAAAGGCAACACAGCACTTCAAATTGCAGCTGTTAAAGGTCACATCGATGTTGTACGCTTTCTGCTGAAGAAGCGGGCAAGTATATCTAAAACTGATGCTGCCGGCGACAATGCTTTGCATTTTGCTATGATTGGGTATGTTCTATGAATGTAGTTAGGTAGTATAAAGCAGTGAAACAATTAAAACAGCAATTTATTCAACCTCTTACAGAAAAAACGAAGAATGCGTGCAAACAATATTAGAAGCATTGCCTCTGATGCAAATTAATTCAGTCAATAAGAAAAAAGAATCACCATTACACATTGCTGTAATCAGGGAGAATATCCAGTGGGCTAAACGTATATTGGAAATGGGTTGTGATGTGAATTTGCAGGTAATTGTAATGAATTGAAGGATTCAGGAATAAAAAATCATCCTGCTACTTTTATTCAGTAGGAAATTTAGTTTGGAAACCCAATAAACTCAGTTTGGAGAATAAGATATTCATCAGATCTATATTTATGATTACCAATTAGAATATTTTACTGAACTTCTGAGAATTTGAATGGCTAAAGCTTGCTAAAGGAATATCAATAGATACTTACAACTTTATTACTTTACTTTATAGGACAAAGATGGGGATACTGCCTGCCACATCTGCATCACAAACTCTGACAATCCTGATATGATGCGAGTTATCATGTCTCAACATAATTTCAATCCAGAATTGACCAATGCGCTTGGTTTTAATATTTTTCATCAAGCAGCTTTGAAAGGACGACTCGAGTAAGAAAATTATATTTTCTTTAACACATCACCCTAATCTGGGAGGGCATTTCAAACATACAAAAATAGGCCATATGTGTGTTTAATGTAGTCAAATATCAGTAATCCGTGGAATTGTTTCAGATCAGCTAAAGCAATACTAGAACGATATCCGAACATTGTTCGGGTTGCGAAAAAAGATGGCTACACCGCTCTTCATCTGAGTGCTATAAATGGAAGAGAGGAGTTCACACAGATGCTTATTGATAAGGTAAAATATAAGCAGTAGAATAGGTTTCTTTGACAATCGAATAACAAGCTTGAATTGTATTTTGGAGTTGTTATCTTTAAGTTTCGTCAGATGTTTTGACAGGGGTGCAATTTGAGTGCTTTCATGCATTATTTACAACTAGAACTGAACTTCAGACTTTACTGGTTTTACCTGGTTTACCTCATTAAGAAATTGCTATGAATGAAGGTTTATTTTCCGTTTTTTTTTTCAGTGCCTATTCCTGCTTGACATGACCGATGCCAAAAAGCAAACTGCGCTTCATCTAGCAGCATTGGAAAATCATGTCAGCATTGTGAACGGGCTAGTGCGAGCAGGTGGGTCCGTCTCGATCATGACGTCAGACGGGAAAACCTGCTTGCATTGTGCAATAATGAACAAAACAGATCAGTGCGAAGAAGAATCAAATGACTTTTCAACAATATCAACAGAATCGGCGATGAGTTCTGAGTTTCCGCTTGATAATATTCTTCCTCGTTCTCCAGAATGGGAGCAGGTACATTTACTGTTTATTAGATGTATAAAATCATTGGTGAAGATGGAAAATAGGATATCTTCTAAAATTTACTCCCTATTTAAACAAACTATTCAACAGGTAAAAAACATTCTGATACGCAATCATTTGAAATCAAATCCGAACTTGCTGGAGCTTGCGATTGCGTGCTTTCTGGTTTGTTCCGGAGCAGATCCAACAGTTACAGATCGTGAATTACATCGTAATGCATATGAACTGGTGGATAGCAATAATGCGAGAGCTGCATTGAAAGAATGCTTTGAAATCGCTAACCAGTAAGTAGTTCTTTCTGTATGAAGCATGGGACACACTTATCCTGCTGAGGACGGGGAAGGTGCAGTCGAGTCAGTATTCCAACAGTTTTAATCTACCTATCTGTTATCCCAATTCCTCTCCTGAAATGCTCAAAATTAACCTAGAGTGTTTAACCTGTTTTAAAACAGCATTTTTTTTATTTCAGAGAAATTTTAGCCTCGGAATTCTCCAATTTTGCAAGCATGAAAGAGAATCCAAGTAAAGAATTTTCAACTTCCCCGTCACTCGCCCACGGTCATTCTTCTAAATCAAAGAATTTGTTTCGTAAAACATTATCTGAATCTCTCTGCAACTCTCATTCCTCGTCCGATGAGTGTCGACACAGGACATCCTCTTTTCCACAGGAATGTATGTCTTGTGCTGATGAGCTAGCTTCGGTTGTATTTAAACCTTGTGGACATAAAGTCGTTTGTTTAGGTGAGTTTTTCTGAACTTTATTTAGTTGATTTCCTCTCTCCCCTTTCATATGAATTATTACAATTTTCAAATTGTCTTTTTTGTCTTACTAAGTTGCAACTTGTTTAGCAGCTTTTACATTTCACTGCCATAGCTTCCATATGAACTGAGTTTACTGATAAATATTCCGTGCCTGAATAATTTATTAATTGGATTGTGCAGAATGTTGTGTACGAATGAAGAAATGCATAAAATGTCATGGAATGATCACAAGCAAAGTTGATAGTGAAGGAAATGAGATTCCGATTC
Source organism: Halocynthia aurantium (assembly GCA_013436065.1). Classification (NCBI taxonomy): domain Eukaryota; kingdom Metazoa; phylum Chordata; class Ascidiacea; order Stolidobranchia; family Pyuridae; genus Halocynthia; species Halocynthia aurantium. The sequence continues at coordinate 46,945 of QXVX01000962.1, read as the reverse complement.
CTCTTCCCAGCGGTGGATTCAAATCTATAGCAAGTATGGAACATGAAACTGTGGTTCAACTTGAGCAAAAGGTATTTTATGATGCATCTGTATATATACACTCTAGATCCCATTTATGGTGACTTATATTATAATGTAGAGAAGGGAATAGCTTGTTGATACAGGCCAAATGATAATAATAATAAAATTTCTAAAAAATTACCTTTCTGTATATTGCAAATCATGATGCTGATTCAAGTATAAAAATTTTCGCATCAAGGACACATAAATACAGTATTTCATGAGATGACAGTATTCCCAGCTTTCATCTCTTTTTGTTGACTGTCCAGGTTCGGGAGTTACAAGAATCAAACCTTTGTAATATATGTATGGAACGATCAATTGACGCAGCGTTACGATGCGGCCACAGATTCTGCCAGAAATGTGCTTCATCTTTTCGACGATGTCCGATATGCAGAAAAAACATTACTGGCATTATAAGACTTTACTAGTTTTGTATGTATTGTACGATATTACTAATAACATGCCAGTATTTGATATAAAAATTAGGATCACATCTCAAACTTCTAATTTTTTTTATTGGGGGTCCACATTTCAGATACTTTCCAATACTTCTTATAATTGTGTGCCATATTACTTATTCTAAGTTGTGTTTACAAGATTAATGAATTTTTCCCCTTCTTATTTATCATATAGCTCTTAATATCATGTCAGTTTGGGCTTGAAACATGAAGTGAACAATAATTGAATCTCTTACAATCTCCTACTGCCATTTTATCTCATTTGGTATTCATAAACTCATTCATTCATAAATTTGCCCAATGGTTACCATATCTACCAACACTGAACCATGACCAAAATTTAATCCAACCCAATGTGTAAATAAGATTGATACGAGCACGTTGCTATATTATTAGAAATACACTATTAAAACAATCAGCTCCAGTAAAACGTCAGCCAATAAGTGATGTTAATTTTTTGTATAAACCTATAATGTGTGGTTTCATTATGGATATTTTTCATATGGTTGCTATTTCTTTGCGCTAAGTGTATTGGTAGCAAATTCTCTTCTTCTGGACTTGAATTTTCAGAAATATGCCCAATGGTTTTGAAGCCAGCATTTTATTTATTTCATTGGCAGACAAAGTGTATTCATTTCATGCACTTACATTCTATGTGTTATTTCACGCAATGCTTTGTTTCATTCTTTGTTTTATTAAAAGTTATGACAAGCATAAATATTCGCGCGACATTATTTTCGACTTGCTCCCTTAGTCGTCATAGCAATACGGTGGAAATGCAACTGTTCGCTTTAGCGAGTTGAACTGTGACCCGTGATTATCAATCAACTGTCGAGGACCAGGACCATCAACGTCCACTGCACAATGGGTCAGTGGAAATATAAGTAGTTTAAAATTGAAATGTAACAAAATTGTTCCATGTTGCAGCTCGTCGACCAACTAAAATTGTTGAAGCGGCAGGAGATGGAGATCTTGAAGAAATTCAAACGATCTTGAGGTCCTATCCTGATAAAGTATGGTATTACTACCGTAAAATATGAATTGTTAGGTAGTGTATTATTATTTTTATTCCAGGTCGATATTTTTCGCGGTGGTAAAACAGCTTTGCTGGCAGCTTCAGAACATGGACATGTCAATATTATCAAATATTTGTATCAAAATCATGCGGATGTTAATCTTCATGATTATAATGACAATACTCCACTACACTATGCTGTTAAAGGGTAATGAGAATATGTAATAATATATATGCATAATTTCAGAGCTAAAGGTCAAGTGCATTAAGACAAACATACATAAATACAAAAGTTTTTCTTGTAGTTTTCATATTTATTTATATTTTATTTAGAAGATCACTAAATGCTGTGAAAATATTGCTTGAACTGAAAGCAGACATGAGCATAAAGAATAAAGATGGGAAAACGGCTTCACAACTTGCTTGCACACTTGGATATAAAGATTGTGTTGCAGTTTTCCAAAGGGAAGATAAAGATTATGGTTTAGATTTAACAACTGTGAGTTGTTTAATTAGTAGTGCCACTTCCTTTTCATTGTGTACACATGATGATGATGATGATTAATAAACTATCTCTTTTATACTTTCAGACAGAAGATGGTGCAAGGAAAAAACCTGTATGTGCTGCTAATTTTCAGGTGAATGATAGCTCTTCCTCTAAGGTTCTTTCTACCTCTGTGCGTATGGTGCTTCAGATACTGTCCGCAATACATTAATGTTGATACTTTCTGTCTCTTTTCAGAATTGTGCACATGGTTGCAATGAAAAGGCATGTGTTAGATATGAACCCTGCCAGCACACTGCTGTTTGTTTTGGTTAGTGCTATTTTTTCACTGTTCCTGTTCTATTACTTTTAATTTCGTCCTCTGCTAGTCCATTTTCTAAAACTCTTGCAATCTTTTTTTACAGCTTGCTGTTCGAAAGATAAGAATTGTCGAACATGTCATGCAAGGATAGAAAGAATTTCGTTTTCTGTATATTCTCTAGAAGTGAAGGAATTTGTTGATGAATATCATAAATTACAATCACAGGTTAGGTTTAATTCCTTTATATCGTCTATAAAGCAGACTGTATCTTAACTGATGTGTTTTTCTTTAGAATCGAGAACTAAGAGAAGCAAAAATGTGTAAAATATGTGAAGAAAATGATCTGGATTGTGTTTTATTAGATTGTTGCCATGTTATTTGCTGTAACTGTGCAGAAAAACTTGCCCCTCAGCCAAAAATATGCCCGATATGTAGGAAAGATATAAAAGAATATCGTAAAATTTTCAACAACTAGTAGCATTAAATGGTAACTAGTTTCAGAGCAATTTTAAGTCAATCAAATGCTTTTAGCAAATATAGTACTCATTTTATAATGGTACAAATTTGTCTACTTTACTTGCTACCACCCTATTTTTAGAAAATATTGCTTGGTTTGGGAAAAAGTTGTATGTAGTTTGTCCTGTTTGCATTCTATATGAATAAGCTGTGTCCACAATCATGGAGATAAAGCCAGGAAGAGAATCAAGAAAGGATATCAAATTGCAGTATTGTGATCACGCGATCTTGAGTAAGTAAAATCAGCTGTTTCACTGTTGGGGAATCCCCGTAGATGGTCCGCGGGGAAATGTTTTTAATAAACGTACAATAAATATTTCAGTTGGACTGAAAATTCATCACAGGTAGCAATAATATAATTAGTTTCATCGACAACACGAAGAGTTTTCCAAGCTTGTAAATACTGGAAACAGTTATGGCGAGCAGTGCAGGTGAAGCATACGAATATGTTGTTTGAGTATATAAGAAAATTTTTGGTCGACGTGAAAGTTATAATGCCTTGTCGTTGTGAACTTCTACTACACTAGCTATTACACCATGAATATCATATAATATACTGTCGTACAATCATATTAATGATTCTTTCTAGCCTTCCAGAATCTGAACTACGTGGATCTCGTACCTGCAGCTGAGGAAGGAGATCATATTACAGTTCAAGAAATATTGAAGAAATTTCCATCAAAGGTTTTTTCATATTATGTACTATGGGATAGTTTGGTTAGATTGAGTTGAGGGTAAGATCATTGTTAACTAACCGTTATCCCAACCCTCAGTAAACCCAGTCTAACCAGGTTTTCAGAGGGACATCACCACTATATTGATTTTTCTATACTGTTGTATTCGATTACTAGATTAATGTTACGTGTGATGGAAAGACAGCCATGCATGTCGCAGCTCGTAACGGAGATATCAAAATGATGAAGCTACTTGTTGGACATATGGCAGATTATGAGGTCACAGATCTTGAAGATAATACTCCTTTGCATTATGCTGTTAAAGCGTGAGTTGATATTTTTTCTGTTAGATAACAGTACAATCAGTAACAGACAGGATGTTAATCCGGCCTTGGCATACTTCACTAACTAGGTCAGCCTATTAACCAACAACATGCAGTGGTGCATTCAAGTAAGTCTCAGCTTCCATTGCCTAATAATTATAATAAGGTGTCGGGGGATTTTTTTGATATTTAACAGGGAATACCTGAGGATTGAGTTTTTTTGTGAGAATTTTATTTCAGAATTTTTTTTCGTTCAGCCTGGCAGCCCCATATTAAAGTTATCTCACAGCACTTGTGAGGGTCATTTCTAAATTTTATGATCACCTCCTTGCAGGTAGGATAAATGAAAACAACATGTGATGCATATATATAAGAGGAATGGTCAACAGAGCAAGCTAACCTCTATGTAATAAAATATTCTTAACTTCTACTTTTATAGGGACAAACCAGAGGCGGTTAAGCATCTTTTGTATCTGGGAATAAATATAAAAGAAGAGAACAGCATAGGTCAAACCGCGGCACAGATTGCATTTGAAAACAAGCACAATGAGTGTCTTCGTCATTTTTTTGATCAAGATCCTAGGGTTCCATTGAAGGTTCGATAGAGTGATTTTAATTTAATGTTAAAACAATTTGTTGGTAATTTATGCTTTTCCAAACAGAGGAAAGTCTGTTTTGAACTAACTCTTGAAAGTGAATCAGTTTTAGATGAACAGAGTTTTACTGATGAACCAGCTGCTGATAATGGTACTGGTGCTGATGACAAGGTATGCATATTATTTCATTAATTAATTTTTAGTGATAGTGATATTGTAATCAATGAAATAACACTATATGACTTAAAGTAAGGATGATAATTTTTCGGCATTAAATATTAATGCTAATTGTTATTAAAGACATTTTAAAGGCAAGACTTTAGCACTGTTATTGTGACTATAAAGTGCAGTACAATGACTTATACATACTGAAACTGGATTTTGTTTTGAAGTGCTTTTACTGCAAAGAAAAAATTGCAACAATGACATTTGAACCATGTGGTCACACACAATCTTGTTTTGGTAAGTTTGTTGCCATCTGTTTCTAAACTTACATTGACTTTCATTCAATATCTATGATTTTTTAAAGCTTGTTCGTTCTCTAACATGGCATGTCCCTGTGGTAAAGCTTATACAAAAATATCTTTTGAACGAACGAAGTTTATGGAGAAGTATATAGAAAAGATGAAAGAAACAATGGAAGAGGTAAGTTATAGCAAACAATGGGATATTATTAAATTTCATTGCATCATAGCATATATAATATATTGGTCTCAGAAATGACGATTACCTTAGTTCCTCGATCTGTTGTTATTTACTCGAGGATTATACTCGTAATTCAATCAACCTATTATCATTTAGGTTGAAAGCTTGCGATATGATAAAATCTGTACAATTTGCACAACGAAACCAAAAGACTGCACATTAGCATGCGGGCACCTGTTTTGCCAAAACTGTGTCCGGAAATGTAAAACTCGTAGAAATGAATATAATCTGCAATGCTGGAAATGCCCCACCTGCAACAAACCCAGCAGATTTACAAAAATTTATAACTTATAGAATATTTGTATCCGACATCTAATCCTGTATCCTGGCTATATAAAGCCTACTCACCTGCTGATTCAGGCTCAAAGAAATAAAATTAGAAAATAATGATGCATAGTTTTCAACTCCTCAGTGAATTAAAATATTTTGATTCATCGAATAGTAGAATAGAAATCCTGGTTGCTAAGTGACAAGTACCTGTATACAAGGGAATGTTTTAAAAATGTTGCTCAACTTGCTGCAAGATGGGAAAGGTTGCATTGTTGGGTTTGATCAACTGAATTTCCTTAATATTGGAAGCTTGTGATCTGAAAAAATCTGTCCTATTTGTAGTGAGTAAAGTATGATGGGGCCCCTGTTCTCCCACAAATGTGTTCGGAGATAGAAAGGTTCTTGAAAACGAATGATAATTAATCAATGTTGGAAATGTTTTGATTGGAATGCTTGAGATATACAACAATATATCTATGATAGTATACTGATGATATGAATCCGTTGCTTGTCATGCAAATCATTGAATGTTCGTATATATGATGTGCATAGAATTTATAATTGTTTGATTCAAACTATACGTATTAAGCAGTTTCATAATAAATTGCACAGTGAAATCAAATGCTTTGAAAAATCGTGGAATTAGCAGTTAGGGGCAGTATAAAGCACAGTATCCTAGGTAACGGCTGAAGAACTATAAAGTCTTTTCCGCCAGTGGGCGATCTTGCACCATTATGTATTAATATTTCTGACATTGGGTGGCAGTATGGGATTATGTTTTATTCTCTGTTTGTGATTCCTCTCTAGTGGTTTTAGTTTATTTTACCACTTTAAATGAAATATCCTATATAAAAAGTGGACAAAACCGTAACTCTTATCTATTGAGTTTTTGTCTGCACATTGCAATGTTATAGTGATCATAGTAGATAGTAAATGTAGTAAAAATTATATCGGGCTGCAAAACTTGCCCAGATCGTAATTGTAAGTTGTTTAAAACGAGTGAGTGTAAAGATATTGTGAAAATCTTTGTCTTTTTCAGGAAAAACGAACTTATGTGACCTCCATTTTACATATTCTTCGAATAGCAAGGTACAGAAATTCCTGTACTGATCTTTAATTTGAAATTCATAACTCGTTAAGGCTACAAAAATGTTGCTCAACTTGTCACAAGATCTGAAAGAGCATCTGCAATTTCTTGTAGATAACGACGAAAGCGGTAAATACTTGTGATATTTTGACTCTGGCTCTATTTTGTAACGCTTTCTTTCTTTTTTAGTTGTTGAAAACTTTGGTGCAATCTCTCTTGAATTCCTAAGAAAAGGTGTCAACAAGAAAACATTCAATACAGCTGCACGTGAGTTTATATTTTGTTTTGTAAAGTTTTAATCTAATCACTATAGTTGGACTTGAAATCTATGATACAGTATTATATATAACATTATGGGTGGGTGAATTTGAATTAAAATCGACACTCCATTCATCATCACCCTGACAGAACTTATTTTAGCAAATCTTGTTAACAGTGCAAATAATGTATAGGTATATACTTTGATCCATTTTCATGATTTAGAATTGAACGCTACAACACGACAAATTTCTTGAATTATATTCTTAACCATATTTCATTGTCTTTGTTCTGTAGAAAAATTAGGTGTTGCTGTTGATGTGATTGAAAATGCAGTACAAGGTCTTATGCAACTCTTCACAGAAGGAACAAGATACATGGTATGTTTATATTCCAGACTTGGTCTTTCTTTTGTCGAAGGAATATAGTTGTAATACTCGATGAAGCACTTTCATTTGATCCATTAATCTTAATAAATAAAAAAATGAATCTTGTTAGTTTGAGAGAGTTTCTACAGGCTGCTATGACAATTTTTCACATAAGGATTTTATACATAGATATTCCATCTTTCCCATTTTACCAGGCGGATTTTTATCTTTTATTAGTTATCAAGCCTATCCCTCATAGGTCTAACTATAACCTTCACCGTGACCCAAACCTGAATCCCCAAAAATTAGGTAAAACACAAAGAAGCATCTTTGAGCACCAGTAAATGTAAGAATTCACTGTAGGAGATTGTCTGCTTCACATTCATTGTATAGTATTATTTTGTTGTAACATCATACGAATAGTTTTTCTCTCCTTTATTTCAGCTGAGTGAGATTGACTTTTATGATTCTCTCCTTCTGATCGGATTTTCAGAGAGTGTTTCGCAGAATTTGACTGGATTGTACATTTCATATGTCAAAGAAAACAAAACTGTAGTCACAAAACTTGTTCCTTCTCTTCCTGTCTATGATAATTTGGAATGGAGATTTGATATCAAGGTTTGTAGATCTTGTGCAGCTGTCCAAATAAAATTCGGATGTAAACAACTCCTATTCCATAAAAGAATGTGTTTGATAAGGAATTTATAAACAATGCCTGTTAATGCCTTTGGTTATTAATCCTTAGGGCAGGAATTAATATCTTGCAGGAATAATCCCTGCCTTTGTATTGTTTTGAAGCTTTGTAATGTTTTAAGATAATTTACTCCCTGTTTGTCTAGATCTCGAGCCGCTCATTACATCATCAGATCACGCCTGTAATATATTTGAGAATCGTAACGACTGATGGAAGACATCGGAAGGAATATAACTTGCAAACAGATATTGTTAATTTAGTTCATATGACCAAGGTCTTGGAAGAAGCATTGAATGAGATGAAGTCCAATCATTGTCGGAGAATTTTGCGAAATATAAAATAGCAGTGCAAGTCCTCTATTTTATACACTGTATTTTATCATAGCCTAATGTATTATTGGTCGTTCATAATGTTTACAGCATATTTGTATAACTCATTGACTTCATCTCCAATTTATTACTGAAACGCAGCTGTTGGTAATTTATTTTTACCATGGAAGTAACCGGTGTCTATTACTGCATAGTCAGCGCTATGTTAAATATATATATATTGCATGATATGCACTTTGATTCATTCCCATGATCTAAAATTCAACGCAACCAAATTGTTCCTATCATTTGAAATTCATGTTGATAAGAATGCGATACTTGCAGTTCGGGAAATCTCTAGTTTGATTCCATCTCGCATCTTTGTGCAATATTTGTTTCCATTATTCAATAAATAGCTACTCCATAGTCATGGTATGCAATAGTTTAGTTGCGAAAGACTTAAGCGATTCTTTCCAGAGGACTGATCATATTGTGTGTAGGTATGTAGTATGGAAAGAAGGGACTTCAAGTATGTACTATACTGCTAATTACTATGACTTTCAAGAAAATGTTTGAATGATAAGTGAAATATATGGATAAAAGTTTGGAAAATGTTGATCAATGTTTCGCAAGACATCCGAGATCACTTCGAATTTCATGTGAAAGCGCGGAAATACGAAAGTATTTTCGGTGAGCAACGTAAAATATTTTTATTATCCTATGATCAAGGTTGTGTAATGCGTTATGACAAGGGAAATCGATTAAGTCGTGATTAGTAATTTATTTGAATGAAATAATTTACGATATGTATGATGAGTTATCAGAGCATATCCGGAAAGATAAGGAAAACATTTACCAGTTATTCATAAAGATAGGACCACAATGAGCGCTAGAGAGCTCAGATCACGTGACAATTTCAACCCAATCACAAAAAGAAACCGAGAGTAAGGGAGCTTTGAAATAAATATCAAGTCGAAGCAATTTAATTTGAAAAGTTTACCACTTTACTAATATATTAAGTGTGGAAAAAACACTAGACATAGTAAGAGACCTTCGGTAGTCACCATACGCAAAATTTCCTGTAGCTACGCGCAAGAAATTACAAAATTTGATCCTACAGTTTTGGCCGATATACGTGACAACGAAATAATCGATTTTGACTTTGTTTTTAGTGGTATTGTTCGATGTTAGATTACTTGAATAAAGTGAAACAGTCTTAGTTGTAGTAGTGCTGTGAGAAATAAATTAAAATGGCAGCAAACGGAGGTGAATGCTCAGATCAAAGTTTGAAACTTTCAGCAACAACTTGTTCTGATCAGAGTGTCGCTCGTTCACCTCGACGTCCATCCATTGAAACCCGAGTTTGCCTTGTAGGTGCAGCTGCTCATAATGAAACCTTGATCCAAGCCCTTAAAGTAAGTTATGATTATTATTTGATTGAATTACCGTTGATACCCGTTCCGGTCCAATTTTTTTGAGGATTTTACCCTATGCCAAGTTTCCTTAGATTGCTGATTCTTTTGATTGCGTTTGAATTGTTAATTTCATCTCCATATGTCCACAGACTATTGCAAAGATGGAGGTACTAATTGCTGATATTTTGCCTAAAGCTAATGGTAGAAAACAATACATGCATTCGATTGCTCCTGTGGTATGTATGCTCGAACGGATTGCCTGCTTATCTAAGCTTCTGAAAAATCAATTATCCAGCATGATTGTACTTTCAGACCCAAATTGTGAAAGCATTAACATATAATACGCTTGCAAAAGAGAATGAATTGGGTGAAAGGGATATACTAAATCGAATAGTTCATTACCTGAATGGCGACCTGATAATTTTTTTCTCCAGCTAATAAAAATAAATATCTCACTTCCCTGAATGCTGTCTTGATGTGAATTTTATTTTAATCAATACTCTCCACATAACAATGTATTTTATCACCTTCACAATACTTTAATCTTTCTTTCATTCTTAACTATCTCCACATCCGTTATAATCGTCACTATAAATTCTTATCCCTTTCTAATTCATTTTGCAGTCGTTACGTGAGGAGTATGTATAGTATAGGCATTGACTTGAGGCTTATTGTACTTGCTTGTTTAAAAACAGTTGCTGAAGTTAATGGTTCTACCAACGCGCATCCCCTACACTACTTTTAGTCATTGCCTCTTATATAATTAAATTTTAATAATTTTAGAATGCTGAAACAATGCACCCCACAGTTGCTCTGCTATTACTAAGCTTGTGCATTTTAGTTTACCTTGAGTAGATAATTTGAAAGTCCCTTTCTATGTTAATACGAGACATGAATTTTTGTATCAAACAGGATATTGACATCCCACACCTGACTTCAANCTTAACTATCTCCACATCCGTTATAATCGTCACTATAAATTCTTATCCCTTTCTAATTCATTCTGCAGTCGTTACGTGAGGAGTATGTATAGTATAGGCCTTGACTTGAGGCTTATTGTACTTGCTTGTTTAAAAACAGTTGCTGAAATTAATGGTTCTACTTTTAGTCATTGCCTCTTTGGTGATCAGTTATTTACATAATTAAATTTTAATAATTTTAGAATGCTGAAACAATGCACCCAACAGCTGCTCTGCTTGTGCATTTTAGTTTAGCTTCAGTAGATAATTTGAAAGTCCCTTACTATGTTAATACGAGACATGAATTTTTGTATTAAACAGGATATTGACATCCCACACCTGACTTCAAAAGATGGATCAGATTATGTTAACTGTGATGATCCATATTACGAGACGATATTTGTTCTGGAAGAATTTGATGGAGAAATATTTCAACGGCTGAAAAACTCTGATAACAGAGTTCTTGGATCACCTGTTGTTCTTCATGTCGCTGCAACTAGTGAGGTAAATGTTCTTTATGTTGAACTAAATGGAATTGCTGGCAATGCAGAAGAATGTTTTGTAGTTAGTCTGTGCAAAAAATCATATGATGTGTTATCTGTTTAGAATTATTCAAAATTTATTTTTCACTATTAAGTAAAGTAATGCTGTACATTATAGAAATATCATCTAGGTCCTAGGGAGCTTTTTATATAAAAAAATTGCTTTTAATAGCTCAGCTACCCCTGCTGTAGACTATTCCATTTTTAAATTCTATGCAGTGGTCACACTATTTTACCAATATAACCATGTTTTAATTCAAGTCCTCTGTTTTCCAGCCCTTGCCGTATACCTACAGACCTCAATACTGCAATTCGATGCAGGGTCTGAACCTTTGTTTCACAAATTTCAAGACAAAGGAACATTTGACACGCTTGGTCACTCTGTGCCATTACATGGGAGCGTGCATTCGGAAAGACATGAGCGCGAAAATTGATTTTCTAATCACAAATGTTTTACATGGACCAAAATACAGAGTAAGTGTTGAAGATAATCAAAGTAATAATACTGAACAGAATCAGTGATAAATTTATACTGTATGACTGAGTAATATGATATGGGAAAGGCTTGAAGGTTGAGATCAAGAAAGATGATTTGTTTTTAGGCCAGAATGACACGTTTTAATTTGTAAAAGTCGCATATTCAATATGCATAGGTAATAAGGAAAAGTCTAATTTCTGAGCTAATACATTTGAAGGTTTTTTGTTATAGTGCCCGTTGCTAATTAGTAACTTGCGTTGTCTGTAGTCAATGTAAATACATTGTGTATCTTTGATCTGAATAGTTAGCGTGT
>QXVX01000962.1:0-34119 GCA_013436065.1 Halocynthia aurantium | reverse complement strand
GTAACTTTTGAGACACCCTGTATATTGTAACACGATTAATATTAATGATAAAATTAACATTCATCCTCATGTGATGTATAGTATTATGATCTGTTTTCATACTTCATGAATAGAAATTAAGAGTTTTTTCCATGTACAGATTCTCCCAATGCTGCTAAAGCTTCAGTTTCAGCAAGATATCAAGTTGCAATGGAATTTCTGCAAACAGAAAATAACTATGTGGGCATATTGTCAACGATTTTGAATGTGAGTTAGGATTGCATCCAAATTTCTAATGTTATATAGCAAGATTCTCGTTTTCAGCAATGCATCATGATTGTATTGTTGTCGTAACATCGTAATTTCTTTAACGGGATTATATTTTCATTTCACAGGTATTTAAAAAACCTCTGGAAGATCCTAAACAAGCCGGCGGTGCCATTCTGCCAAGTGAAAATGTGAAAGCAATATTTGGTTCGCTGCCCGAGATTCATTCGGTCCACACACTGATGGTTGCTGATCTTACAAAAACAATGCAGACCTGGAATGATACTTCATGCATTGGCTGCATAGTGAATAAATATGTAAGATGCGGAAATTATTATGGTAGTTGATTTAATGGAAAAGCTATTGCTCGGGGAATAACCAAATTCTTATTTTGGTGTTAGTGATTATTGAGCAATCCTAAGTAGTATCTTACCCCCACACAGGCCTGGGTTTTTCTTTTTCTGGGATGAAGCTGACCTCCTTGAATTTATAACAATATAATTTTATGGTTTTGTTTTGGATTTCTTTCAGGCTAAAGAATTTGTGCGTTGCTATCCACCGTTTGTCAACTTCTTTGAAATGAGCAAAGACACGATAAGCACATGCGAATCGACTCTCCCCAGATTCCATGCTTTTCTGAAAATAAATCAAGCGAAGAAGGAATGCGGAAGACAAACGCTCGCTGAACTCTTGATAAATCCTGTTCAGCGTTTGCCAAGAATAATTCTGCTGCTTCAAGGTGATGGAAATAATCCTATTTGACTGCCTATCTCATTCCTAAATTATTCACAGTTGGACTCAGGCTAAAAGATTATACAGCCACTCCTCGATTTAAGATATATTTCCCCTTCTGATTCTTGACCATGTCCTAGGATTTTAATTACTTTCTTTTAATATCGACTGTCTTCAATTTCTATTTTACTTTGTATATTTTTACAGACATAAGGAAGCATACCGAACGTGAAAATTCTTCTCACCCTGACGTAGCAGGAATTCAAACAGCACTGGATGCTGTCAAAGAAGTGATGACTCATATTAATGAAGATAAAAGGAAAACTGAATCTCAGAAACAGATTTTTGACATTGTATATGAAGTGGAAGGATGTCCACCAACTATAGTGTCTTCTCATAGGTAGATTCAAATTATATCTGGGCTTTCATTGGACCAGATCAAATCACTTTGTCGTGGGCTAAAGAAAGAAAAACAGTTTTATAAATGAATGGTGTTATTTACTGTTTTGGGTAGTAAGCAATGAAATGATTCAGAAGACCTTTTAACAATTAGAAAATGATTTCATGTTCTTTACACAATAGGCAATTCATCACTCGGGCTGAACTGATCGCTGTGGACGATAACTTATGTAACAAAGGGGATCACGTGACTTTGATTTTGTTCTCGGACTGTGTGGAGGTATTTCTTTCTTATTTGTCATCTTTCCAGTGGTAATAGAAGTTAGAAACCAACTTTCTTTTCAAGCTCGCCAAACGAAAAAAAGGATTGAAAACCCACAGCTTCAAAAGCCCAAATGTTCACAATGTGAGGAATTCAGCCGCAGTACGATGTCTCAAACATATAAAACTGATGTCTTTGTCCCACATAAAGAAGGTGGTTGATATTAAAAATTCTGAAGGTACTGTAAACTCTCCTATTTATCATTTTTCAAATTTTTAATTCACAAGATTTACTGACTGTGTTGTTCTCTGGTTTATTGAAGTTTCGAATGCCGAAATAATCTATTCGCCAATAAACCTGGGGTTGCTGTATATTTTGAAGTTCAACTTATTTATTATCTGTATATTTTTAGACTGCCAAAGTGCCTTCTCACTGTTCTGTAGAACTCCAACAGATTCTCAAGATTGGTTGTACACCTTTAAGTTGCTGTCTTGCACAAGTGACTGCGGCCAACAAAACAACAAAGTAAATCATCCTTTAATCTCTTACACCATCAATAAGCAACAATAGTAACTTTTGTCCTTTTAACAGAAGGATGAACAACAATCTGCAGCGACTCTCAGCGAAGATGAAGGAAAGCTCAGACTGATGCAACTGATTGCACGTCACAGAGCTAACACTGTTTGCAAAGCAAGTGATGATAATTTTGTTCACAGTCTTGCTTCACATGAGTTGGATGTTTGTACTTCTGATATTGGATCAACGCTTGGAAGAGCTGTTAGGTATGCTCCAGGGTTTATTTTAATGTACAGTTGATTCATGATTGTGAGATTCTCAATCTAATTTTGTGCAGAACTAAGTTTCCACTGTATTTCATTTTCAATTGTCTATTACTAATGTCCAGTCCCCTTTCTTCTGCAGAGCCGCAAAGAAATCTCATAAGAAACTGACACGGGCATTCTCCTTCAGTCGCACACCACGTCGGGTGGTCCAGCGTGCAGTGTCAAACATGATGAGCCCTTCCGGAAAACAGATGACTTTGCCGTCGAGCGATTCTATCACTCCGGGCCTCGGCACCACGCCATCAAGGTCTGGTACTTCTTCGAGATGTCTCGGAAGCCAATTCAGTGTGGACCTGTGCGACATGGACCGTGGCTCTACGTCTTCGTCGGGACTGACGCCGAGCATGAGTGTGAGCAGTCTTTGTACGCCACAGAGAGATAGAAGAACCCGGCTACCGAGCACGGCAAGTTTACAGGTGCTTAGCGATACTTTTCCTGCCGAAACAGCGGGTACTCCTTATACTGAATGTTTAGATCGTAGCTATGAGGCTTTCACATACAAATGATTTTAGAATAATGAATGAATCGCAGTGTTAGTAAACGTAGTGTTGGAAAATGGTTGATATGAGAACATGATATATTTCTTTATCAGTTCCATCAACAAAAATTTTGGGATGTGATATAGGAGAAAAACAGTTGTTGAGGAATTTGAATCCAACGACTTCAATATTGTGGTAGAAATATAAAATTTGTAGATCCTTAGGAGATAAAAGTTCTTATCTCATATAAGAAAATGTAGTTGTGTAGTATCGTATAATTGTGAACCAGAATCTAATAAATGAGTTGAGTCAAAAAGTATATATGGATTTGTAGCAGTATTACATAGCAATATGGTGGTGAAGATGTGATAATGGAAATGATTTAATTATTAATTAAGGGTTAACAGTAGACAGCTACCATAATAGACCACACGTTGTAATAAGATAAATAACTTGAAAGGAAAAGGGATTGCTCATGCTATGATAGGTTTGAATCCTTTATAGCTGAAAACCCTCTATTTCAATTGTAGCACAATTCTAATTTTATATGTGTTTTTGGTTTTTCGCTCACACACTCTTTTTGTTTTATTTTTCTGCACATGTGTTCTCTTCATTGCGTGCGTGTTTGTTCTATCACTCTGGGTGTGCTGCAAACTATTCAGGTAAGTAATCAGGAAAACATGTACTTTGGTTCGGCTACTCTCAAACCATCGGTCAGCATGATGACACTTTGTGGACCACCTTCTCATCCTGCTCCGAGGGCATCGAAACGATCCAGCATTAGCGAATTCCCGGCCGTGCCTACGCCTCCTGCAAGAAGAAAGAGAGGAGCGTCTAGGGCACTCAAGGCTGCGACGGTCGCTTTGGGAAGAGCAGGTTCATTTCGTAGGAAACAAAAGCCAGATACTTGGATCTGAAGTATTTTCTATTTCATGAATGTTGGCTTATAATTCCATCATTTCTAGTTTTCAAAATTCACTATGAACTGTTGATAGCTGAATTTAAACAAATCCTAATTGAATGATTTACTGAACAATATTAGGATTTAGTTTTATTAATGCTGCTCATGATGAATAGAATTTTCATCCCATCTGTTGAAGCTATATGTTTTACCTGAGTTCACTTCATCCTAAATGTTTCATCACTAATCTTGTGTGTATGTCATGTGAATAGGAAGTTTTTATTACCCGGTATACTGTGTATCATTCACTTGATGTTTTCCAGATTTCCTGTCTAACTGATGTATATATAATATATACCAAAGTGACTGCTTCAAAAAGATGATGGTTTGAAAGTTTTGTTTGCCACTGCATCTTCATATTGTGCATATCAAGTCATAACACCACTCAACCTTGCCCACTCTCATACCCTTGTACCCATAACTGTGCTGTAGAAAACATCAGCTTCATGTATTGCTTTTAAGTTTTAGCCATGGCAAATAATAGTGCTTACTAGCACTAGCACTCGCATGTGAAAATATACTGGAAATCATTCAATATTACTACCATCACATCTTGCACAAGTGTTATATAAAACATGGAATGTTGTAAATTCAATCTGTGATCCAAGCAAATTCTTGTAACAAAAAATAACCCCATCGATGTCTTCAGCGAAGTGTTCAGCAACAACAATCCACATAAATTATCATGTGACCCTTGAAATCGGTACCTAACATTATAAATCTTTGTATGACAAAATAGAAATGTTTGTATGGTTTTGATTTGTTTGTTCGTTTAACAGCAGATGATTAAAACTATCAAGAGGTTTCTGTCCTTTCTGTAACTGAAATTTCTCGCTTCGTTGAATGATTTTGCAAAGGTGCTTTTATGTTTGTACAGCAGCGGCCTTGCACAAACATAACATATGCAAATAAAATCAGTCACACATTGGCATTGAAAGATGAATATTCAAGAGGCTAGCTCAAGTGTACAAGGAACATCTTCTGAATGTTTAACGAGTAGCTCAACTTGATGAAGAGCAACCCGCAGTGGAATATAGCAACCACAATCCGAAGGAGTTGACCACCACCACAATGGAAGAACTTTGCCGGCCCCTCACATGGTTCATGGCAGTATGAGACAATTGAACACTGCAATAACAAAGGTTGCTCACGATGCTAATGTCTTATCCGCGAGATGGCAGTATGAGACAATGGAGAACTGTAGTAACAAAGGCAGATCACTACTTTTTACAGGAATCACACATGTTTGTAATTCGCTTAGGTGTTTTTCAACTATTTTTAAAGTTTATTTGATTTGAAGTATTAAATGCGTATGTCCGTTTTTCCGTAAACTACATCGCCGGCGACTAGAAATTCGTTTCCTATTGTGACGTACCAGATTTTGCATACGTCAATCCGGTCGCGGTCCAGTAGTCGTACTAGGTTTTTGATTAATTGCTGCTCTGTTATTGAAACTTTTTTTTCCGTCTATTTGTCGTAGAACATCCTGTTATTTAAATGCTATTTGGAAGTTTGATAAAGATTCAATGAATTCTTAATAACATACGATGTAGAAAGCGTCAAATTGTAAGCTAATAGTCGATATCTGTAACAGTTTATAATGATTTTCTGTCGTCTCTGATTTGATTATAGATTAGTTATGGTTGTTTGCAAACACGCATTATTGGTTTTTTCCTGTTTTATCGAAGTATTTCTGAGCCGGTTGACAAGTTTGAAGTTGAAAGTATCTTTTATATATGATTAGTAACTGACTATCTGTGCTTAGTCAGACAGCAATAATTCTAGATTAAAAACCTATCACGAATATTTGACTCATGATCTTTAGCATCCGAAAGCAAAGCTTGTATGGTATATTCTAGAGCTTGTTGATCGCTATTGTAATGCCAATATTTGTCTATCTGTTAGTTAGAGGTAAAGTACTAATTCTAAAGTAGGTTCCCTATAAATACCCTGTTAAATTTGTTTAGGTTTGTTTAGGTTACAGTAACTAAGGAAGGTTTTAAAAATAAAATAACCTTTTCCCCATAATACAGTTTTGTATGTCTCACAGTATTGTCTCTTTATACTTGTTCATGTTTAATTCTCACACTTTTATTATTACAGGTTTGTTTATATTAAACATCATGGCACAAGCAATCGAGAAACGTTTAATTGAATCATTGCAAGCAGATCTGAGAAACCTTTCCAATGAAACGAAGAGAAAATATCCTCCAGTAAAGGAGGCTGCCGAATCCGCCATAATGAAAATAAGAACTGTAACCGCAACGCCTGGTAAAATCCCCAAACATGCGAGTTATCTCCCGAGCTTACAACAGTCATGCAGCGATATTCTGCAGCCGTTTCTCATGGGTTGTGACACAAAAAGTCTTCCCGTCATCCAACTATGTTTTACTGCAATGCAAAGACTGATTAATCATGATATCATCGACCCAGCAATGTCCTTGAATATCGTCAACGTTCTATGGCAGGTATTTGAACAGAACATTGAAGAACTACAGCTGAGACTTTTGCAAACTTCTTTAATTTTACTCACGAGTACAAGGAGCGCAGTCCAAGGACCTGTGTTATCTCAGGCGTTAGTTCTGTGCTTTCGTCTCCATTTCACAAAGAACGAAGTCACGAACAATACAGCGGAGGCAACTATACGTCAGGTTGTAGCACTCGTCTTTGACAGGGTCGTTTCTGAAGATAAAGACAACGGTGTCCCGGATTGGCACGGTGAATTATACAACCCGAAAAGTTCTGACAAATTCAGCCCGCCAAAAGATGTTTCCCCTGTAGTCTGTGATGCGTACATGCTCTTTCAGGACCTGTGTCAACTCGTCAACGCAGACAGCCCACACTGGCTAATTGGCATCACAGAAATGACCCGGACATTTGGACTTGAACTCCTGGAAACGGTGCTCAGTGGTTATCAGTCGATTTTCGAGAAACATCCCGAATTCACATTTTTACTGAAAGACAGAGTTTGCGCTCTCGTCATCCGTCTGTTCTCGCCAAATATCAAACACAGACAAGGAGCTCCTCCTCCACCATCTGGAAGCAGTACGACTTCCATTCAAGAAAAACCATATTTCCCAATTTCTATGAGATTGCTTCGAGTCGTGTCTGTTTTGCTCAAGAAATATTACGGCAGTCTCGTGACAGTGAGCGAAATATTTTTGTCTTTGCTCATCAAATTTTTAGACACCGACAAACCGTTTTGGCAGAAAGCACTCGCAATAGAAGTCTTACAACAACTCTGCGTTCAACCTAAATTACTGCGTTCATTTTGCTGCGACTATGACATGCAAACACACAGCACGAAAATATTTCGTAATTTAGTCGGATCCCTCGGGTCGTTCATCCAGAATCTATTCATGGCAGCTCATCTATCAGGCACTTCTTCCCTGAGCGCCGATCTTTCAGGAAACGGAATCTCTTCTAATTCTTCCGGTTTTAACCACAATACTCTGTTGCATTTCGAATACCGAGGAGTTTTAATTCCGATATTGCCAGTGGGTAACTCGAACAACAGCAAATATTTATACAGAGAAATGTTGGATAAAGTCGAGCCTCCGCCTGTCCCAGATGGGTATATACTAGGCATGGCATTCAACGCCTTTCTCGATCTGATCAGGGGAATAACTTCTATGATAGACGGAGATATCGCCGATGGTAAAGTTTATAAAAAATCACGAGAAGACGAATCTCCGGAGAAAGCAGCTGAAGATAAGATTCCGAATCTTAATAAAGTGTATCCAGAAATGCTTGATGCGACATGGTGCGGAATGCTAACAGTTTTATCATTGTTACTCGATGCAAGCACTGATGAAACAACCACCGAGGCCATACTTAAATGTATCGAGTCAAGCTCTGCTGTGTGTGGACAACTAGAGAATAAACAGGCAAGGGATGCATTTATAACAATACTGTGCAAAGCATCATTGCCAATGCATTACGGTTTGCCTGTGTTTAACGCATCTTTAGCATACCTACCGCAGAAAATTGCTATCAGCTCAGAACAACAACAGGTACTGAACAGCAGCCTTCAAAGACAAGTAGTTGTGATGGGTCAGCCCTTATCAATCGGTCAATCCTGCAGCACAAATCAACTTTCTGTGATGCTAACAGCAAAGAACATACAATGCATGAGAACTGTGATCAATCTTGCCCACTGTCACGGAACTGTAATGAATACAGCATGGCAAATAATACTCACTACATTGCAACACCTCGTGTGGATACTCGGTCTAAAACCAGCAACCGGCGGGCAGCTGCTTCCCAATCCCCGTTCTGGCAGCGACGCTGCTTCGGCAGGATCGGGGAACAACACCGTTTTGACCACTGCTGTCATGACAGATTTACCTGTACTGTCCTCCATGCTGACAAGGCTATTTGAGGCATCCAAACTTCTAGATGATGTTGCGCTGCATCATCTTATAAATGCTCTTTGTTCTCTTTCCTTGGAAGCAATGGATGCCGCATATAACAATAATACCAAGGAACCAAGTTTGTTTGCCATTGCCAAACTTCTTGAGACGGGTCTAGTCAATATGTCTCGTATTGAGATACTCTGGAGACCAGTATCAGGACATTTACTCGAGGTCTGTCAACATCCGAACAGTACTCTCAGAGAATGGGGAGCCGAGGGAGTAACGGCCTTAGTTAAAGCAGCTATCAACTTCAAGCATGATGTCATGCTGACTGACTGTCCAAGAATGCTTCATATGTTTTTGCTTCCCTTGAAAGAAATGAGTAACGTTCCTCACCATGATGTTCAGCGAAAACAACTGGACGGGACTCTGGAATTGCTGCATTCGTCCGGGGACATCCTGTCGTCAGGGTGGCCTGAAATCCTCTCGATCATCGGGTCACCGACGAAAAACTCGGACGAGAATTTAATTAAGACCGGGTTTAGAAGTTTACAACTCGTGGTGTCTGATTTTTTACCATCTTTACCTTGTAAATCGTTGGAAAATTGCATTGATGTAGTTACTAAGTATGGGCTTCAGACACAGGATTTCAACATAAGCCTAACAGCTATTGGTTTGTTATGGAGTGTGTCTGATTTTATGTACCAAAACATGCAGAAGATTGAAGAAGGCTTGAATTCGGAAGATGGCGAAGAGGTAAACGGTAATGTAGATGGTCTTTGGCTTTCATTATTCGCTAGGATCGGTGAACTATGTGTAGATGGGAGACCTGCTGTGAGAAAAAGTGCTGGACAGACTCTGTTCTCAACAATATCTACCCATGGTTCTGCTTTGAAACTGAATGCTTGGAATCAAGTTGTTTGGGATGTGCTATTTGTTTTAATGGATAACGTCCAAGAAGCTTGTAGCACGGCTCCCAATAATCGCAGTGAGGTCAGCATACTGATGCATCATTCACGAGATACAGCACAGAAACAGTGGCAGGAGACATTAGTGCTCACGTTGGCAGGGCTATCACGAATCTTTAAGCTTAAACGGAATCTGTTGTCATCTCTGACAGATTTCGCCGAAGCATGGGAGAAATTATTCAGCTATCTTGAGAACGCTGCTTTGTGTCCTAGCTCCGAGGTCTCTGGTGCGGCTATGTGTAGTTTCGAAGATGTTTTGGGCTCCGATATAGCGATGGAAAGAGAAATTGATCGCACTGCATTGTGGTTAAAGGCATGGGACACATGGTCTAAAATTGGTATCAAGGTCACAGAAGTTCCTCCGCCATACGTTGACGATGTCGACAGCGTAATTTCTCAAGCATATCTGACATCTTTCATCACGCTATTTCCAACTCTGCATAAACACATCCACTCGAAATTTTCCATACAATGCTTCGATCAATTGGTAAAAGTTTTGACCGGTGTCATCCGAATACCAATCCGGTGGGACTCGGCCGTGTTTGAAATACCGTCCGTATCCAAGTTCCATTTAACACCGTTACAGAATGCGGTCGTAAGTGCCATAGACGTCGTTCAAAAAGGGATTTCTGTGGATTCTGACAACGCTTTATATCCTGCAATTTTCAAATACTTATTGGGTAACGCAGCCTTTGTTACGAAACCCCCCTCCTATGGTAAATGCACGGACAAGGTTTTAAGGAGCGGTAAAAATAAATGGATTTGTGTCAACTGTGTTCCATTTGCCGAATATAACATGGGTTTGGTTGTGGAATTGTATAAGAAAACAGCATGCCACAAAGCAGTGATATTGCATGACGTTTTGACGTCCATCGTTAAAACTTTCAAAGAACCGATATCAAGACGTTACGACCTCACTATCAAAACTACTTGGCAGTTTGCTGTCGAGTCATTGTTACTTGTGTTACAGACTGGCATGCCTGTTGTCAGGCAACATTCGCATTCTGCTTCATTCATAAAATTATGGGATGAAATCATATCATGCTTCCAGCTGTTTTTGTTTCCTGACTCAGTCCAACCTGAGGACATGTCCGTCGAAGATCATCTATTGCAGGAAAGCTTAGACGTGAAACTCATCGATTTGATCGCAGATGGAATCCTGCCATATAGCTCCTCTATGCCAAAGAGTTTTGTAATCCGGATAATAGAACTGCTAGGAAAAGGATCAGATCATAATTCTACCGAGCAAAATGCAGATAGTATTGGGATATATAGACAGCGAGATGGATTGAGTCAAGCTTGCTTTAACACGATGATCAAATTCTCGCTCGTAAAATCCTCTTCTAATGTAACGAACGGGAATATTTCAGAAGGCGATGAAACCTTACCAAATGACATCAACAATTTGACATTGGAAAATTTAGTGACGCGTTGCAACAAATCTTTGCAAACGTACATAAAAGAAGATCAGCTCTCATTGAACTGCCCTTTGCCTCAAGCTCTTGTTCAAGATGTGATGCATTTGTTAAAATCAATGGATAGTTTGTTCACATCTTTGCGTAACTGTACAACTAACATAGATGATACTGTGTGGAAATTAATAGAAGATTTGTACCCTATACTGGTTAACTGCACTTGTTGCTCGTCACCAGAGCTCAGGGCGCGTGTCGCTAAGCTTCTTTTGCATTATCGGCCGTTTATCAACATGAAAACTTTGGTCGAGTAACAACTTTGTCATAGCTTGGTTTTTCATATTACGCTTACTGCAATATTGAACGTCTTATATTGAAATTTCTTATCCTTTATCTATGTACTGATATATCGATTTAGAGTTCTGCTTTTTAATTCAGTTTTATTTCAAGTTGTTGATTGATATAGAGGGTATTATTTAAAATGTTCGATATAGCCGTTTGTCAGAGAATGGGTGTTGATGAAGCTACTCCACCATTCAATGTATTTCACCAATATTAGCAAACTTCACTACTTTGAACTCAGCTGACACTGTAGATGCGTATTTATGTGTTATTGAAAGCATTTTTACTTCTTATCCACACACTGCACTGAAATTCAGCTCTAGCATGTTGAATGTTCATATGGTAAATACATTTTTCATAAAAGAAAGACAATCTAAAACCCATATTTCCCTTTTCCCAATCGTGCTTTAACTATATCTTTCGTTGTAACTCGTGTTTCAGATAGGCATGCACATTGTCAGGCAATATTTAATATCTATTTCAGACTTGTGTTTTTTTGAAGTTTCACTCCGACCTTTACTGCTCACGAAACAATTTCAAAAAGAGGTTAACAGAATTTGCCTAATCACCCCCCATAGCAATAGTAAATAGTTCTAATTGTGTAAAATCTTTCCTGCGACAGATTCCACTGATTTTTAAATTCCCTTGTGTATATACTGTAGCATTAGATACTAACTAACTGGCTAGTTATCCCACATTTTGTACTTTATCACTACCTACATCCTGTGTTTATACACTAGGATATAAATATGTTTTAAAATCATTTATTTACGCTTGCTGTATTTAGTATCGGACAGCACAATCAAACTGAAATATGTTAAACGTACTTGATTTGTTTTCTACATTAAACTTTTGAATATTATACGCTCTGTTTAAAATTGGACATACGAGTATCTCTTAAAACTGGGCTTTCTAAACCACTTCTAAATCTTTGATGTCTCCTTTAATTCTGGTTAAAGGTTATGCAGTACTTGGAATAAAACTTCATATACTGTATACTAATTTATTTCTCATTAAAAATCATTGGCGAAGATAATAGTTACACTTATAGACCACAATAGTAATATTGTTTTCATGTGCAAGAACATTTGATAGCTAAGCATGGAATTATATAACATTGAAACTGAAAGATGGTAAACCAGATATTCAAAACGAAAGCAGATCTTTAACTCAATTTCTTTTGTTTAAGCTGATGTTCCACTTAGCACATGTCATAATAGAAATATTGTTCATGTTAACAGTTCTCCATGACAGCGTGTGTCCTTCGTCCTTCCGACCATGATCATTTCTCCAATGGAGCATAATTCAATAATTTTTCAATGAGGTCAACGTGGGAAAGAAGCATCCTGCGACAGCAATATCTCTTCAATCCTAACGCGTCTAAAGCATCTCTGAAATCAATGATATTAATATGAAAGTAGGTAGGTATGATTTCACTTCTATTAAAGTAACTCACCCTTCTGTGTATTCTGCTTGCAATAGACCGAGGTAAGCTTCCCATTTATTGCCAACGACTTTGCCGCATGTAAAACATCTGATAGGGATAATCATTTTTTTGTTTTCCAGTCACGATACCAGGATTTAACAGCGTTGTAAAATTGTTTATAATCAAGTTATCATACGAATATATCGAGAAATACCACAAAATCAGTGGCGTGCACTTAATATTTCCCTTTCATGAAAGTAATACACCTTGATTTTAGATAAATACATAGAATATATTATTTCAACTCATTTTACATCATTCAGGACTATTATTTATTGGGATTTCCATTTTTTTTTAGATTTCAATACCGAGCACATTTTGTATTGTAATTTGCCATTAAATGAATATTCGATGAACCACGACCACCGCTAGTTGGCGCATAAAAGGCTAAAGGTTACTTCTGGAAACGGTGCGTGTTAGTGAACCGTATCAATGATCTTCGCTGTAGCGAGTTGCGTAACATATATGAGACGCGGTTTCTACAAATCGTCAGCAGACATTTTCTTGGCGTGTAGTATGCTCTGCATGCTTCTAGCTGTTTCTGCTTTGCCGGAGCTTGACATCAATTCGCATCTTTCAGCTAGCCTTATGAAGTTAGGTGAGGAATATATAAATGCGATTTAGTCGCTAACCAAGGAATATTATCACTTCAAACATCGGTACTGAATCCGATACTTACTTGCTACCATCTTTGTGGGTAGAACTTGGTGTATGACACCGCTTTCACTACAAACATCGGTACTGAATCCGATACTTACTTGCTACCATCTTTGTGGGTAGAACTTGGTGTATGGGACCGCTATCGCAACTTCTTTCCTACCCATGAGTTACTGCCTTGTCGTGGCGGGTAGGCTTGCGTGCCATTATGGTTAATAAAAGGTAAACCAACCATACTGGCCAGACTAAATGTAACTTGAAATAGCAATGCAGTTCTTTTGATTTCAATAAAATTGTGTCACGCATCATTCAGCTAGCCTTATGAAGTGGTGAGGAATATATAAGTGCGATTTAGTCGCTAACCAAGGAATATCTAAGTTGCAAACGATGGAGTATTGATAGCAGTTTGTTGTGACATGTTCGAAAGTAAAGCTCGAGTGTCGGAACATACGTAAAATCGAGGATTTTTGTTATAGTGTCGCACATCGTTAAGCTAGCCTTATGAAGTTAGGTAAGGAATATATAAGTGCGACTAATATTTCGCACTACCAACTATGTTGCAGATAAGAGTATTGATAGCAGTTTGTTGTGACATGTTCAAAAGTAAAACTCGAGTGTCGTAACGTACGTAAAATCGAGGATTTATGTTATAGTGTCGCACATCGTTAAGCTAGCCTTATGAAGTTAGGTAAGGAATATATATAAGTGCGATTTAGTCGCGAACCTAGGAATATTTCGCACTATCTATGTTGCAAACAATAGTGTATTTAAGGCAGTTTGTTGTGACATATTCAAATGTAAAGCTCGAGTGTCGGAACATACGTAAAATCGAGGATTTGTGTTATAGTGTTGCGCATCGTTCAGCTAGCTATTTGAAGTTAGGTAAGGAATATATATATTAGTGCGATTCAGTCGCTAACCAAGGAATATTTCGTTGTGTTGTGACCGATAGAGTATTAATAGAAGTATGTTGTGACATATGAGTAGAGCTAGAATGTCGACTCGTACCTAAAATTGAAATTTTGTTATAAAATGTCATGCATCATTGTTGTCACGCTAGCTGCTAGCAGATGGTTAACTTTCGTGTTGCCTTTCTCTCTTTTT
Source organism: Halocynthia aurantium (assembly GCA_013436065.1). Taxonomy (NCBI): domain Eukaryota; kingdom Metazoa; phylum Chordata; class Ascidiacea; order Stolidobranchia; family Pyuridae; genus Halocynthia; species Halocynthia aurantium. Next base: position 19,874 of record QXVX01000962.1, on the reverse strand, counting down.
NTGTTATAGTGTTGCGCATCGTTCAGCTAGCTAAGGAATATATATAAGTGCGATTCAGTCGCTAACCAAAGAATATTTCGTTGTGTTGTGACCGATAGAGTATTAGTAGAAGTATGTTGTGACATATGAGTAGAGCTAGAATGTCGACTCGTATCTAAAATTGAAATTTTGTTATAAAATGTCATGCATCATTGTTGTCACGCTAGCAGATGGTTAACTTTCGTGTTGCCTTTCTCTCTTTTTATTTTCTCTGCGTGTCAAGAATTACGCTAATTTAACCAACTATCCTGCCAGAATGACAGTGGTTCATCGTTGGTGATCTATTAGAAAGCCAAAAAGACAAATGAATTCACCGTATAACAACCCGCCTCCACCCCCCCAGCCTCCTTCTCTTTCTCATAACCTTGGGAAAGGAAGAGGAACACGGAAGAAGAGGAAGCAGCAAGATGCGAGTGGATCGACTGCAAATAAGCGGAGTCGTACCGAAATACCTTATAATCAAGTATGAGAGTTTTCTTTTATTAAGTTCTATTTCATTACAGCATTCGATTATTTTGTCGTATATCCTGGTTCTCTTTGCATATTAACTCAAAACATATTTCATTCAGAGGCTTCCAGCTCATGGATTTCCTCTTGAGCATCCGTACAACAAGGACGGATATCGGTATATATTGGCGGAACCTGACCCACATATACCTGATACCGACCCTGAACCCGACATTCCGGGGAAACCTATCCCAGGAAAACTATATCGACGATGGATGCATGAAAAAGTTCTGCTTTCATTACATGATAGGTGTGTGGTGGTTTGCTATTTATCGATGATGATGTTTCAGCAGTTTACTTTGTCAGGACATCATTATTTAATCCTGTGATAACATTTTCATTTTCATCCTAGGGCACCTCAGTTAAAAATCAGTGATGACCGTCTTTCTGTCACCGGTGAGAAGGGATACAGTATGGTTCGTGCCAGTCATTACGTCCAGAATGGAGGTTGGTATTACGAAGTGACCATCAGAGACATGCCGGAGACCACGCACGTACGTCTAGGATGGTCACAAAAATTAGGGAACCTTCAAGCACCTCTTGGTTATGACAAATTTAGTTATTCATGGAGAAGCAGAAAGGGGACGAGGTAAGGGAATTTGTTTTCTTTTTCAGAAGTTAATATTTCATATCGCTTGTTTTCTTTCTTCAGCTTTCATCAAAGTCGTGGAAAGCATTACAGCGAGAAAGGATATGGATTGAATGATGTTCTCGGTCTCTACATTCATCTTCCATCCGATACAAACCCGACTAAATCTCTTCCCAACACACACAAGGATAATGCTTTGATTAAATTCAAAAGCTTCTTTTACTTTGAGGAAAAGGTAATCATTTTTAAATGCGATACGTGATCACGTGATGTATGTAAGGATTCTCCCACTAAGTTTATCATCAAATTATAATTCATTCGAATCAATTTTATTTTCAGGATGAAGTTGATAAAACAATTAAGAGCTTGAAAATATCCAAAGGAGCCTACATGGAATTTTTCAAGAACGGCGTGTCACAAGGTGTGACATGGCTGGATGAAATATTTCAGGGAGCATATTATCCTTGTATTTCCTTATACAAAAACATCACCGTGTCAGTGAACTTTGGTCCTGATTTTAAGCATCCTCCACCATCATCCTGCCTCCACAAGCCGGTTAGTGAAAGGGCACAAGAAATGGTTATTGAGAGCTGTGTGGCGGATTTGTTATATGCTGTATCTCTCGAGTTGGATGGTGATAGATTACCTTTACTTTAGACTGCTTAATCAGCTCCAGAGCAACCCTGTGTAAGGGTTATTTATGCATGCTTAAAAGACTTAAGAGACCAAGCTTTGGGACCATAAATAGTCATTTACTAAGTCAAAGGTCATTGAAAAAGTACAGTCAACAAATATTATTCATCAAGGTCTATCAACTTACATGAACGAATGTTTGACTCAGCTATATTGTAATCTGCTTATTCAAACAAAAGTATAACTGGTGTCCCTATCAAGCCAAGAGCCTCTTGTACAATAATGCTGCTACAATCAATAAATTAGCATGCATTAATATAGTTTATTGAAACGAGTAGCAGAGTTTATTTGCCAATTATCATTAAATAGTATTTGACAACTTTGAACTCACTTAGGAGATTTTTTCTTCTAAGGAATTATCTTGCTTTTACATCATTATTGCAAACACCTTAAAACCTGCAAATCTAATGCCATTTCTTGGATAAATATAAAAAGAAAATAAAGAATAGTGTGCTGCCTGGCCTGTCTTTCATCTGTATTTTCAGAATCAAGTAAAAAGTTTGGATTTATTAATTATGTGTTGGAAAATCAAGCATTGATGGTAAAATGAATGACTGCTTCGAAAGCTGAAGTATAATGAAATGCATAGCACAAAGAACTAATTACAAAAACCCTTTTGCATAAGCAATTGGTGAGTCAGCAAATTGAATTGAGAAGAAAAAAGGCAAAAACTGGAAGGATTAAATTGTCTATTTGATCAGTAAAGGATTCGATTAACGAAATAGATAAAACTGTCCAAATCATAGAAGACAAATTGTCATAGTTAATGAATGGTATAGAGAATGTTAGTTGGCACAAAAATGATGCAGCTGTTCCTTCCATTGTCTTACTTGATCCCGGCCAGTTGTGTTTTCCAAATTTTGAGCCGAAAACTGAAGCTGCAGTGTCACCAATTCCTACCGATACTATGCCACTGAAAATAGCTGGTGGTAAACTTGGGTTGAAGGAACTCAGCAGAGTCCAGTCTTGAAAGCAGCAAACCCAGATGGGAAGAGACTGACCCAGAATCAAATATAGTGGAGTTAAGATAAGGCAGCCGGAGTCTTGTGCATCCACATAGATCTGAAATTTTTCATTTAGGATCGGAGCTAAAGGAGTAACATTCATAATTCGAATGAGTTCTAGCAAAATGAGAAAGCATGTTGCAGCGATGGAACAGAGAAACAGTAGAGGAATGTCATAGAAAATACCAGGAATGTATGTTAGAAGAACAATAACATGGAAGTACTTCCTTTCCACTGTACTGGACGATGTTTGTGACGGTCTAAGAGTAATGTAAGCAGCGCATATAAAAAATTCGATGAACCAAAACGTGAGTAGCAATTGACGATTAGGATAATTATCGCATAGAAAAAGAACGAACCAGTTTATAAAATCATATAATCTGGGACAGACTAATGACATTAAGATTGTAAAATAGGAAACACAGCAAAATACAAAAATGTTTGTCGACAAGACCTGAAGACTTGCTAATAAGATCAAGGTGCATGTCAGCAACAACACAATAAATAACACAGTGACAGCAATAGTGTTGGTCTGACATTGAAATAACAAGTCAGATTGAGTAAATATCAACACAAAGGGAAAGATGATTTGAAGCAGGAGCAGCAATTCACCAGTTGTGAAGCAGTTTGGGAGATAGTATGAAGATAATGTAACACATATTACTGATGAGATAAAGTGTAATACCAACGGTTTTGAAATTGGGAAGTTGAAAAAATGTAAAAATATAAGTGTCGATGTTGCTACAATGGAAAAAGGGATTATAATTTGCCGTTGTTTTGTTGTGTTCAGAGAGATGAATTCCAAAACAACCGTAAATATGACGAAACATAGGGAGAACGTAACGCTGTCATTGTAAGCGGCGAATACGTGCATGACATCGAGTTCTAAGTAGTTGTTTTGTTTGAAAACTATTTCCAAGAGAATGATGGGTAACACGACACATGGGTAAAAAAGTCCAGAGCTGTTATTACGCGATGGAATAATTTTAAGTTTCAGTTGTTCTATTATGAAAACCAATACCACGTTTACTGCTAAGTATTTCAACTGTGACGGTGCGCTTTCCTGTTGTAGTTGCGATAAGTGACCAAACACCGGCAAACTAGTAATTAACAAAACGATGTCTTCCTTCCTGAACATAATTTGCGCAAGTCAGGTCCTTAACGTCTTATTTGTACCAGTAATCAGTACAGTATGCAGCTAGTTCTTCTATACGAGTTCAAAAATGTACTGTATGTCAGACTCCATGGAACATTTCAGAACGTTGCAAACAAAGAACTAAGGAATCGTTACAAAACCACAGTACCAATTGCGCTTAAAAAGTTGTAGGCTCTGTAAGGGCCTTCATCAGTATGTTTATGTTCTGTAGCTGCAGCATTATACATTGGTATTTTAATAGCAATCAAGAATACTTTTGTATGTTATTTTTGTTGTTGTTTATGTGGATGCTTTGGCAACGTAGTTTTTGCTGTGCTGAACAAAATAAGGGGCGGAAAAGAAGGGGAGATAGAGAGAAGTGTAAAGAATTGCTAGGTCATAACTTGACACATTCGTGCTAATCATCGGTGAAACGTATTTAAAGGAAATCGAGCCGATTCATTATCAGGATGAAGGGAAGGAAGCGAATGGTATGGTACACACAACATGGCACCAAGGTATCAGAAACATCGAACCACAGTCGCTTAGTGACGTCATTAGGCATTTTTCTTCTATGAAAAAGAACGAAGGAAGGTTTGACTCGTTGGTGATGTAGGTTTTCCAGGCGTAACGATGGTGCGACGCTAATAAAATTGAAATTTAATTATATTTACCCAGTATTGGAATCACGTTGAACTCGTAATCTTTATTTCAGTTAAATTATGTATCTCCCAGTGTATTCAAGAAGGGCTTAACGTCTTTTATTGCTAATTTCAGAGGACGATCAGGTGTTCATGTTGGTATTTGAAAGTGGAGTTACGTTAGTTCGTGTTTAGGAATGTAATTGTGCGATTATTGTTCTATGTTCTATCATAAGCGTACGTTGAATTATTAAACGTTTATATCATTTGTATTTTATTCATAAATACTATTTTAGACGGTACAGCCCTATTTCCTATTGGTACATAATTTGTTAAGTTATTCAGTGTTGACTTTACCTACATAAAATTCTCTTAAAGAACATAACTGAAACGCGGGTTGATAGAATTCAATACCATACAGGGAAATGAAATAAACACTCACTTCCTCGGATTTAACGGTAGAATTTCAAAGAAATTAATATTTTTGGTGTAATTCGGGATTGGATGTGGGTTGGTCATAGTGTTACATTTTCATTGTATCAAACCATCAAAAATCTATATTTATACCCGTGATACCTAACACAGAATTTGATATCATTAACTGAATTTTAATTATTTAAAATGAAATGTTTTTTTGGATTTCTCAGGTGACTAAAAATATTCTTAATCTAAAAGTGGATTACTTTATGCCATAACTGTTTGAAGCAGAACTAGTTTTCTGTGAGTATGAGGGAGTTCAAGGTGGTGGTTCTGGGCTCGGGTGGTGTCGGAAAGAGCGCACTTACTGTCCAGTTTGTCACTGGTACTTTCGCGGAGAAATACGATCCAACGATTGAAGATTTTTACAGGTACGTTTGATAGAGATTAGTTTTTGTTACTGGACCTAGATCTATATTAAATATTGGAGGAATACTGCTTATAAATCATTGCTTGTTCAGTGTTAGTTGACCTTTAAAATTTGGAAATGTGCATGGATGAGAAATCTCTATCCAAAACAATCGACTCTCCTCAATTTATGATTCCTCTAATTGTTATTAAAATAAGTATATAATTCCGATTTTAATTAGATTTACATCGCTATTAACATGAATCATGCTACTTTATAGCACCCCATCCTGTTGAAGTCTGGACATAAGAGCTATACTGTCTTTATTAAGAATTTACAAACATTGAGTAACATTAACAAACATCTCATGTGAATATACTGGATACATAAATTTCCTTAAATGACGTGAGATTGAGAACATTGCTCATGTCTGTTGGAATGTGATGTAATTCTAGTATCATGGCAAGGCAACATGAGAATGATTTAGAGCTTTTATTATTAAGAATATATTTTTCCTTCAACAGGAAAGAAATTGAAGTCGATGGTGCTCCGTCAATCTTGGAAATTTTAGACACAGCAGGAACCGAACAATTTGCGTCAATGAGGGATCTTTATATTAAAAACGGTCAAGGATTTATATTAGTCTATTCACTGGTCAACGCTCAATCGTTTCATGACATTAAACCAATGAGAGAACAAATTTGCAGAGTAAAGGGAACAGATCGCGTACCTATCATATTGGTTGGAAATAAGGTGAAGATTTTAAATTTTATTTTGTAGATTTACCAATGATATAAATGTTGAAATATATTATGCAGTGGGCACAAACTTGGTCATTTCCTAGTGGCTCTGATTTATTATATTTGTATTTCAGATTAAGCTTCTGTCCTATCACAATATATTCAATACATAGCTTTCTCTATAAATTACGTGAAACAAAACTCCCTATGCAGTCAGTTTTTCCTTGGTATGATAGCGGCATTTTAAAATGAATGTATATGTTTCACACTGCCACTGTTCTTTGCACATGCAGGCGTAAAGAATTAAACGTGAAGTGAAACTATTTAAAGTTTGAATGTTTAAAATAAATCGCACATGTCCAAAATTCCCATCTGTGTTTCCTTCGAATTCCCAGAAATAAATGGTAGAAATCTACACTAAATATCAGTTATTGAAATTTGATATTATCCCCACATACCATTACATTCAATTACCTACATTAAATTTTTCTAGACTGATATATACTTTTTTGGGAATATTTAGCATTCAATTCAACCATGTATAGTACTGTGAGTTCTAGAACTAAGTTTTTGCCGTAGTTCAACTGATTTAGACACTGGATTAATTACAAGGATAGGATGTAGAAGAAATATATATAAACTAGTTATAGGTGTGGGCTGGGTTGTAGGGACTTGTTAAGTATTGGCCTGAAGAAATACTCCTATGTAGTAGAATAAAAATTGTACAGGAAGCCATTAAGTCTTTAAATGATACTGTCAAAAATCCATCCTAATAAACATTGTTATGATGTAAGCTGTATAGAAATACATCACGAATTGTGTAGTTTGATGTGTGTCTAGTGTCTCTTATTATGTTCATCGATACCATGCCATATGATTTCATAGCTCTTATGTCATCGATATTTCTTGGTAATTAATCAATGTCGCGCATGTTATACCTTGTTCCCATTTAGCCGGTCTGAGCTGTATCAAATTACTATAATATTAAATTAATAATTTAACGGTAATGAGTGAGGGACCCTAAACTGGGCTTTCTTTGTTCATGATTTATCATGTGATGAATCTGGGCCCTCATGCCAAATTTAGTCGGTAAAGAAACGTTGAGAAATAGTGTCTTGTTTCAAGACAAACAAACAAACTTTAGTGTCTATTATATGGATGATGTAACTAGTATATATGACTCGTATATATAATCAAATTTATAACTCATTATCTGTGTTCTTTCATATATCATACTATCAGTACTATCTTACATCACAATTCTTCAAAAAAAATCTCATAATTAAATACAGTCTAACTTCATTATAACAAGCCATGAATTCGGACATAACACAATGGGTCATTGGGCCTTCTTTAGTATTCAAACAATAGAACCCCGAATTAATGTGAGCACACTTTTTCCCAATGACATTTTATGGATCTCAACGATCGCATTATAGCGACGTTACACCGTATAATAATCAATACAAACCATTGTATTTCAGACCAGCCGCTCTATGTGACTTAATTCCTATTATTTTCGTTTCATCAGGTTGATCTTGAATCCGAACGTGAAGTACGGACACCGGAAGGTGCGGCTCTCGCCAATTCCTGGGGTTGCCCGTTCCTGGAAACGTCAGCGAAGAGTAAACGTAACGTCGACGAACTTTTCACCGAAATTGTCCGAGAAATGAACTACATGTCCCAGCCTCAAAATAATGGTGGTTGCTGTACAATATTGTAGTCTAAAATCAGTGAAGATTATGCCTTAGGTAAGTTCCTTATCCATGTCTTGCACCTTGTCACTTTGAAATGCACTTGGTGTTGGATGTCACACAAGCACGAAATATGCACGTAAACTAGAACATAATAAGAAGTACAATTGCAGCAAATTTCTGAATTAAAGGTTACTAATAGTTTTTATTAAATCATATTAGTAAGTAGTAGGGAGTACGTAAGTTAGTGATGATAACTGATGAATAAGTGTTCTGACCATTCTGGTGAACGCTTAGTAGTAAGCTTTGTTTCTTCTCCTCAATTTGGATGTGTAATACATTGTGAATGAAGTTAGTACATAGTGTCATAGTTAATTAGACAACGCAGGCAAAAAATCGTTGATAATCTTAATTGACGTTTCATATTATGTTGAAATTTCAATGTATTATCCGTGCGTAATAACAATAAATGCGCTCAAACATGCGAAGATTTGCTAAATCGTTTAATTTTTTATGCTTAAATGCCTCGGGCTAACTTATACCTTTTGTCAACGATAATACCTACAGTAATTAATAGTCAACGAAATACCTGTGTAATAATGTATGACATAAATGCAGTAACTAAAACATACTTTCGGTATTTTCTATGACAATTGACGCCCTGGCATTGTTGGGAATTTGTTGCAAAATGTTGCATTGTGGGGGTCTCTTTCTTGTGTACTTAAATGTAAATAGACTTCTTGAACAGCGGCTTAAAGGTATTGTAAATTTTGATGGAAAATTTAGTAGTATCATATCTAAATTTGTTGTCAGTTGTACAGTCGGTGAGCTCCCAGACCATTTTTGCTTTTATATCTCTCTCACTAATTCCTATAATTCCTGCTTTATGTAACATGGATCGTTTCAGACCACATTATGGTAATGTAATTGACATTCCAACTAGCTCATTTGACTAATATAATTAAATTGCAGCAATAAATAAATTTCGCAATGTTCTACGCCATTAGAATTTGTCCATCGTTCTCTTTGTAGACCATGTCAAATTCATTCCGAGATAATCCTAACATTCTATTATTCCCTTCAGAATTCCTTCTAAATCTGGTAAATTGCTTTGAACATCTTCTCTGTATTCAAAGTGTTTTGGGTTTAAATAAACAGGCTTGTGCTATGTCTCGTCCACACTGTGTATTCTACAGTGAATTAACGGAAAAAATGGAACAGATTGCTGAATTTGAAATATAAATAGTAAATAAGTTGATAAAAAACGAGATAGTGGATAGTTCAAATCAGAATTTGTCGTATCATATCATCATCCTTTTTGCCTACAATGAGTTGCCTCCAATTCCTTGGTCTATTTTTGATCATTGTAGATTTATTTGTAGGTGGCAGTGCATTTCCAAGATCGATATTTTCTCCTTTGTAACTATCAAGGAAAACTCCGGTATATGTGGTTAACTTGAAATGGATAATTACTGCTATGTGGGAACTTCCCAGCTTGTGTGGCTCGGTTATATGAAAGTATTCTTATTTTTCACTGGTCCAATACGTAATGGCTTTGAGCCTTTGACGTCTGTATTTCATGATTTCCTCTTATTGCAGTAAACTCCCTCCTATCCAGGAGTACCGGGAACGTGAGATTTCACTGTACTATTTTTTTTCAGGATAATTTTTGATCCGGGAGTACGCACAAATTCAGACTTTTAATATCAAGAACATTTTCCTACTTTTGTGCCATGGTATTCTCACCAATGGAAGCTTCCCCGACCTCTCACCCTCGTTCCAGATCTTGCGTAAAAACAAATAAGGTGTTAGTTCGAATATCATTTCTCCCAGGACACTCCGAGCTATCGGCTAGTTTTTTTCTAAGGCTACTGTATTTGTGAATTTGAAGCTTTCTAATGTATATGAACACCTGTTGTGGTTTTTATGCAATTACCATGGCCATAGAGACTGTTTTTCAAACAACTGCAGTTATAGATACATCGACAGTAGACCTGACAAATGGAATATGTGTATGGTAGATTGTACACATTGCACTTAGGGAAGAAGACGTTTTCTAGTTCTGGCACATTGAATTTTATCCTCTGTCTCAGTTTGCCAAAGAAGTAATGTTGTATTTCTTTATTCTTGTATTATTCACATCATATCTCTTGTATTTCTTCCACAATACATGACTTTATTTTATTCAATAAACTTAAGTTTATCGACTTAAATTTCCTATTCTAAAATATATAACTTGGAATTACAACATAGAAAAATCCCTTGAAAGTAGGATGCGTTTATTGTATGCCACATTATTTTATATTGTGATGTATTGTATTAGCAATACATATACTCTTAAGACAAGCAAGAAATTTTAACAAAAGAAAAACAAGAGATTTGATGGGACAAATACATGGGCGGATTTCTGGTCAGTAATCACAGCATTTCCCCTAATCAATATTGCCTGAGGGGTGTGGATAGAGTCCTATGTAGCCTGATATTTGGTATGCTTTTGTATAAAACGCCAGGCTTATTCATTCCATGGGAGCAACATGAAAGGAAGTGTAGCCTTGACCTTGAAACTATTCATGACCAAAGTCAAAGCAAGCATTTCGCAGACATGTTTAACTTGTATATTTCTTACTAACAAGTAATAATAGTAATAGAAAAACGTGGTATTGGCTAACCTCAATTCTTATTATTAGTTTCTCCTATAGTCTTCTTAATGTTGCAGTATTCATTACCATATATATCAACCTCCACAAAACAACTACACATTCCCAGGGCCATGAAATGGAATTAACAGTGAGCTGTGCAGGGTCCCCAAATTTCGAAAGTCCCTAGAAAGTGGTCGTGCTAGATTCCTCAAAAATTATTTCAGTGAATTTGAATTTAAACCAACTTATTGGATACCTTGGTCAATGAAAATTCCTTTCCATCTATTCACTGGTTAGGCCCTGCTCATCCCCTCATTAAAATAGTACTTTGATATCCTTAACTATCGACCAGTAGCAATAATTTGGGAACAAGAAAGTAGCCAAATCCTGCTTACAGTTAGTTCAAGTGTACCTTTGTGAAACTTGACTTGATTATATGCAACTATTTATTAAGTTCATAGGTCGTTGTAGGTTTGGCAAAGTAGCATGTCTCTCTTGTGTACCACATGCTTACATAATTTTATACTGAATTTTATAAAGGTCTATCTTCTATTAAAAATTGTAGGGTTCTTAACTTTGTTTTAACTTCACTGGCATAATTTTTTTGCACTTGTACATGTAGCAATGAAATTCTTGAACGGTTCGAACGATAGTTAAACAAAACTGGATTTAACCTGATTCTAGTTTCATAAGCTGATCCCATTGTTGGTAATTTGGTAACTCACTATGGCACTTCCTTATTATATGAATTCCCCATATGTGATTGTGTCAGTTCAGATTCAATTTCCCCTTCAAAAAATATATATCAACTGAAGATCTTCAATAGCCTATAGAGAAATGATCCCGGCATGAGCTTTTACCATACAGTACTTTCATGATAAATTTATGTATGTTGATTCTTTATGAAAATGGCTGTCAAGGACCAGCAAATCATGCAATTCTTAATTCCTATAATACATGCTAATGAAATAGACGTACTCTGCAATGTAGATAGGCTCTGTGTCATGTACAGTATTTCACACAAACTAATAGTCACCATCTACATTCTCCTACATGCAATATGATGATAATTATCCTATATCATTTGGTTTGGCACATGATAGTGTTTTTATGTATGTCGCACCTAATAGTTAGATAAAATACCTGAATATGAAATTATGTTATCTAGTTAATATCTCCTAAATCACTACTACAATTTTTATGTGCTACTCAGTTCCAAGGTCAAATTTGTGCATATTTTAAACAACCTGCATATCCGCGGCTGAAGGGCATGTAATAATATTACATTTCCCACTTGTTACAGTTTTATTATATTTAATAATGATTTAACCGAGCCTATGGACCCATCTAAATAATGGCTTGCACATCCCCTCATTTTTCAAGCAAGGATTTTTACTCTGTGGACAATAACATTCCGTTTCATGCCCCTCACCACCATTTCACAGTCTTATTGACTTGCCCAGGAAAAAAATTGCATTTTTGCCAAATGAGAGCACGGTTGTCCGAACACAAATTCGGGTTTTTTCTCCGATTTCAAGTGTACTTGAAGTTGTCGTCGTTATTTTATTTTCAACCTTTATGGTTTCTTTTTTGCGCGTCGCAAAACGACCGACCGACGGCCTTGTGTGCGATCATGTGCTTTATTTGTATTTATTTTATTTTGTTGATTTTTACCACTTGTACGATGATTTAGCACTCGTAGTGGAGTCTCTGACCGATTGTCAGTAGGTGCAGCTGTTTTCAGACCCAAAATAACCAGTAAAAATGTTTTATTCTTAGAAATATCTAGCACAACGTATTTGGGAAAAATAGGAGTTGGTACAAACTTAGGAGTTGTGGGTTGGAGCAGCTGCACAGTGGCAATGAATCCATGCTTAAGTAATTCATGTCATTGCTTTAAGGTGGCCATATACATCGTAGTAGTACAATATTCTTGTCCAAAATCGCTTTTTATGTTATATTGTGTGAACAACTCGGTACGTTTGTTTCATAGCAACAACAAAAAAGTTGCTAATTACAATGTCACTATATCAAATTATTCTCAATCCATTATTTTAAGAAATGAGATGGACCAAATAGTAGTCAGTTATAAAGAATGAGAGATCCATATTATTGCAAATAGTGTAGTTTGTCATTCTTACATTGAGTTCTATATATATGTGTGTTTGTGCCACCATTTTATCTTGCGTTGGTTGATTTTTGTGTATTTACTTTTTTAATCTGTTGGTATAATATTATTAATAACACATAATACAGTTAGTATAATACTGAATAGCACTGTAATGTCTTGGAGATTGATTAGATTTTTGCAAGAGATAGAACCGACTCGGTGCCGGTTTAAGACATGGACTGCCGCCCATGTGTCTCTGCTAATATTTTGGAATTAGTTAGTAAAATGCCCCCAATGTAATTTAGCCTCGGAGCACTTTTGGGGCCTCAAACTCCCACCCTTGGTAATCAGATCTGTTGTACATGGTAACAGAAGATTTTGTGCGACCAGTCCCTTAAGTTAAATTCATAGTTTGGATTCATTCCAATACAAAAGATAATGAAAATACGATTTTATTTACAATTAAGGTACTCTGTTACAGAAATTGCTCAATTGTATGAAAAAGATCACAAAATAGCATTAGTGACGAAATATTTGTTTATTCCGCTTGAGAGAGACTCATAAACTGCTGAGTCTAAAAACAGTGTCGGTAGGTGGCGCGCTGGGTCTAAGAATAACTTCAGATTGTTCGGCGATTCGATTTTTTGGTTTCACATGACTGTTCCCCGCAGTATTTAAACATTCTTTCTCGTCTGGAATAAAAAATTAATGTTAGTCACTACTATAGATAGATTCTTCTATTAGATTGTATTCTGACGCCGCTCATGTTTTTCGTGCAATTGCTAATCTACGGAAAGTCAAGCGCCGCTAAGTGGCGTTGTTGCAGCATCTACGATGCAACGTCACAATGCGAATATCCGCGGCTGTTTTAAGCCTAGGCTAGGTTGACCATGTAGGTATTGGTTAGATGTGCAATGTTGTGGGGAATCATTACCTATTCATATTAGTAAATCAGGTTGCAGGGTTCTCAGAGGGGCCACTCTACAAGTACCTAGAAAGGCTAGTTCATGCGTGCTAGTTGCGTAGTTCGCTTCTTGATTAAGGTGAGTTTTTAGTGTTTCAGCACGGATATAGTGTGTCTAACTGTGCCATCACTATTCATGCAGTGATACAACTAACCTAGGATAAGAAATTCAGCGTAGCTTCTTGGTATCCATACATCGTGAACGTTATAACTGTTTGTGTATTCGAACGACGTCTGTGTTTTAATATGACCTTATGCAATAATTTTTTTTTATTAAGCAATGTTGATATCGATCAGTAGGTAGTTATAATTGTCATGTGATCCATACCAATTAAGTCCTATTATGCACCACACGAAATACACGCCATGGTTTATAAAAGCGATTAGCGAAGGCTCGATAAAACAGGGATACTTGCGTTGAAAAGAACGCTGTTAATTGTTGGACATTGTCGCGTACCAGCGTACCTTTTATGTCGCGGCGGCTTAATCTAACCTGCTGGGGTGACTGGATATGGTTGCAATTTGCTATTTCCTGACATTTTGGAGGTGTTGTAATCCGGTCCTATTTCTTGAGGTCCAAATGTGAGATATTTTGTCTCTAGATCTCACGTGTTTCTGACACTACCGTACTCTATTTATATTATCTTTGTAATATTATTTACTTTTTAAATGTCGATTGCTGGCTGTTTCATCTTGTGGCCTGATAGTTTTCTGATCTGTTGTTGTTGTTGTTGGTTCGTGATCTTCTTGCGTAATTAGTGGCGAGTGTAGTTTTCTGTTCGGATCGGCACTTTTCGAACGATTCTGTTTGAAGAACAATATTAATATAATCTTCTGTTTGCTTATTCTGCCCACTGTACATTAGCATCGCGCTTTCTGGTTAGGTTAGGTTAGGGAAGGTGAGCCTAGGCTCTATAGTCTATGAGCTAGTACCGTTTAAAAATACTATTTACTTGAAAATTGAGTGTTGATAAGTAGGATCTGTGATTTGCAATATCTTTGTTATTCCATGATATGAAATAGACAACGTATCCGAGTACCACTCCCATCCAAGTAAATATAGTTATTAGCAGAGGAACATCGACGTAAGACTGACGATTTTCGCAAACGTTGATATAGTCTTTCTTCTTCGAAAGCCTGTAAAAATAATATGAGTTAAATAGGAATTAATAAGGAGTCGTTAATTGATGTACCGAGGGTTGTCCTGGGATTAAAACTAGCCACTCGCCGCTCACTAGAAAGCATTAGTGTGGTGGCAAATGGGACGGTTGTTTCTACTCTAGATCATAATCTATTCTATTCAATGATGGTTTACGTTGGTTGCTAAGGAATAATTAAATACGAGTCTATAAACTTGTGAAACGTAACGTAAAGCTGTTGGCGTTTTCGACTCTGTAAACTGCGTACTTGCGTTTCGACCTGAGAATTGTTATAAACAACCGAACTGATGTATTTACCTTCGAATTTCGACGCCTCTCATTGCAATTGGTGACATGCAATATCCGATGGGATCTTGCTTATCCATTCCAAGACTATAAAAAAATTCAAAGATTATTCAATCATGTCTTGGTGCTTGGGACTATAGCTCTTTTCTTGTCTACCCAAAATGCTTTGACGAATCGTTCCCAAAATTTTAAACGCAGCGCACCTGCTTTTGTGGTTATATTGTAACTTAAAAGCTAGCCGTAGCTTAAACGTTGTCCAGGAATTATTCACATAAAAACCGGATAGAAAACGTTAGTTCAGAGAGAATATCCGTATTGTTAAAATTAGTTTTAATTAGCGCATGATAAGTAAGAAGGTAATAACTATTTCCAAACCTAATCTATTTCCATTAATAATTGAAATACCGATATTTCAAACATTTTATATTTCTCGAGTACTGTTTCCAGTGCTTGCGTCATATGAATGTTAATGAATTGACTCCAACTGACCTAGACATTATCTTCAAATTTTGGTCGTTTATTATTCATGACTATGAAGAGCCGGTAGACAAACTCCATTTATTCTCTTTACATAATAAAGTGTTGCAGGTTTATGCATCGTCTTTGGAATTAATTTCATTCTTACTAATGCATTTTACTCCAGCCTGTTTAAAATTTTTTAGGAGCACGTTTAATTGTCATCTATTATANAAAATGGTTCTGATGAAAACTCTTCATTTCTTTTTAAGGCGTTCTCTTACACACCAACTTGCCTAGGTTAGAAAAAGTCCCATTTATAATGTGTTATGTTCGATTCCGTAATCAATTGTAGCATCAGAAATATGTATCCGTTCTGCTGCTCATTTAACATACGAGTAATTTGTAGGATTATAATTGGAAAAGATACCACCGAATGTGATATTCCTACTCTGAAACTGTTCCACTTACACGATACACGATGGTTCTTCGAATGTCGTACACACGCTCTGTTCCTTTATTTGTTGTAGAATACAATTGCAATGCCACGGGTTGTGATTTATGGTTAAATGAAGTCGAGTTTGAGCCGTTATCCAACCGTTACATCCCGATATTTCGGGATCACCACCGCTCCCTCGTCTGTACCATGGACATAGTAAACCGCGTGGTATTCGTCTCATCTGATTGTAACTTAAATCGAGTTGTTCGAGTAGTGGCATATCGTTGAAGGTGTCGTTGGCAATACTGAATAGAAATAGGAATTAGTGCTTATCAGAGGTTAATATGGCCACGACCCCTGCGTTCCCCTACTTTTCATTCCCATTTTAAGTCCAATAGCGTCTTTCCTTACTTCTTTCCCAACCACAGCCTCGCATTTGAAAGAATTTGCTTGGACTATTGGTGAAATAATTATTAGCCCGAAGGACCCCATAGCTCCATTCTCTACCAATCCCACCCACGGGTATCTGGATGAACTCTTGCTGGTTATAAATGCTAGGTAATGCTACAATGAAACTGTGTAATTAATTGACCGAGCATCCAGTACGCGACGTATCCTACTATCGTCCCTGCGAGTATCATGAAACTGGTGTTGGTGGATTTCTACTGAATTATGAAATCTCACCTTAATAAATTGTTATGTGTTATTGATAACACTTGAAGTTCCTCGAGTCCTTTCATCATGCTCCGATTTAAATGTTGAATGCGGTTGTAGTCCAATAATAGCATAGCCGTATCTTTCCGCATTCCCGCGGGGAACGTACTCAGCTGTTGTCTGCATACAACAAGCAAGGTTAAGCGGTGCCAAAGAATTCCAGTTAACATGTACATGTACTTTGGAAATTAATCCTTTTACACTCAGTGGGACATGACCTTTTATATCTCGGGGTTACAATATTTGGCTAATTGCTGTTCTGTATGACCTTGAATTCATAAGACATCATCTAGATCCAACACATCACCCTACCAGAATGGTTAGATTATGGGTTATCCCTTACAAAAAAATACCGTATATGTCGGCGTATAAGAAGTTGTAAAGCCTAAACAGTCTACATCCATACGTGTGGATAAGGTGTCGTTATCAACATCACTTCAGTTTTGTACCGCAACTTGTATGGTAGATATCAGTTTACTTGTAGGCTAATCTGCGAGTAACATACGAATTCCTAACAGTTAGATGAAACTGGAGCTGCCTTATTTTGGGGACCCGCGAATATTGGCTAAAATCTAAATACACCTCAAAAATTTAAGTGTCAAATTATAATCCGGAATATACGGTAGATATTTTTTTCAGAAAGGGTCGAATTGGGACATGGAAAAGTAGAAGTAATGATGTGTAATTTTGATCAAATATCATCAGTTTTGATCTGGACTAAATGTCAGTAGCACTCCAGTTAAAAGACTTGTACAACCGTGTCGCATCGTATTGTTTACAAGGATACTAGTATCATGTCTTTCATTCATTGAACTGTGTGGCATCTCCTTCCTTAGATACTTCATTAATAATGTATGACATTTCAAGCTCGTTCATTCATATTCACAAGTACACTACGCAGCCGTTATTACAAATTCGTCAAGATAACTTTTATCAAAGAACAATCTCTTGTCATTCGCTGATGTATTTTGCCTAAAGTACTTGAGGACAAAAGTTTTGTTGATTCATCACAGAAATCATCTGCGAAACTTTTCTAGAGGAAAATCTATGTTAGTATAGTTTTTCGTGTCACACTTAGACAATTTGAAATAATTCCTCGGAAAGATTCTTATAAGTGCAAGTATTAGTAATACTTTCCCTGATTGGGCCTGGGAAGTGCAGCCGCGTCAGTATTCTAACAGTTTGAATCTTCAAACTCGTGATCCTAATTCCTTCTTTGAGGATGATTGGAGACTGAATAGGTTCCGAATAATATGATACAAAAGTTCCAACCTACCGATCTGTTATCTCATTTTCTCCCCACAATGCTGGGATTTCTCCCTAGGGAAAATTTTTGCCCTGATTGAGAACCTCTGATCTAATTATTAATATTGATGCTTAATCGGTGAGTTTGGTTATATAAGGTCGCTTATTATACTTGCTGAAATACGCTTGTTATGAATAATAATATACAATGGATGTAAAAGTAAGAGATGAGTGAATGTTCATGATTACCTTTCGCAATTCACTACTGTGAACGTACAGTTTCCGATCGTAGGAACTTTTGTGTAAGTTGGTGGGTAATCTTGCTCGTTCTTCCGCACCGTATAGCATGAGCACGGCAAAGGACAGTGAAGTAGTTCGGTAGGTTCAACGAATTCGAAAACATGAATAAGAACTTTGAAAAATAACACGGCCTTCACTGACGGCAACAGGAACACCTTTTCTTTGAACTTAATCGATAAATTGTTCAACATCGTAGTTAGATTTACAGTGAATCCACATGTCCCGGAACAAAGGGTTTTTACGTGTTCTACTATATTTCTCTACATTATTGCTGTATATCTGGAAACACGGTAATATAATAACGGAACTTGCGAAGCTAAAAAGAAAACTACATAGCCTAGTTCTCGTGTAATTGAACTCTTTTCTAAACATTCCACTGTACTTTTAAAATAAACTGATATGAATTCTCATCACTGAAATGATCCGCTCGCCGCTCGCCGCTCTCAATATTCCGTCAAAGTAGCGACCTCGCGACGGAACGGATCTTACATATAATTTATATTTCTTAAATTGACCTCGGGTTCGGTAAACATCTTGTATAATAAATAGGAGTTTGAATTTGAAGAATATATCTGGACTTGTTTGGTCTGAGTAGTTTCCTATCCTAAGAGGAATAAATAAGTAATCGAGATGATCCATATTTCTGTATAACTAATTGTCTGTGCATTAGTTCGTTTCCAGGAATATTTGATTCTGCAGCCTACTAAAATAACTTTCCCACATGACTTAAAGCTATACATTACCTTTCCAACTTGCCTTCATACCTTAGGCGTTCTATTTCCGACTACCTTCTACAAACCACCTTCCATTCTCAATGCGTTCCACAATACTCTTCTTTACGTATATGTCTTTTGAGAGAAATACCAAAAAGAACAACTCAATGACTGTTATAAATTATTAAAACATTTTATACTCCTTTAAATGACGAAATTCACGTAAAATGTCACAATACATGATCCCAAGAATTAATAGGTATAGTTTGAGCAATTACCATAGCAACATTTCGTGCAGGGTAAAAATAGGCGCTAATATGGGTTTCACTCTAAATTTAAAAAAATCAATAATTCAATTTACTGTTGGCAGGGACACAGCAAACCTTATTTATAGTAAATTCTACTTGCTATATTGCTACAGTGGATATATATAATTCCGTTAGTTATATTGCCTTAATCATTCTATGGTGTCTTTTGCATTCTGCGCTGGCCTGCAATAAAGGACTTGTTCCCGATGGCAGATTAAAAGCAGGAGAACGAATATATATCTGACATATTTTGTCAATTGCAGATAACTGCGAACTAGTTTCTTAGTAGGAATTGATTGCACTTGCACAGATGAAAATGTTCAACATACTCATATACCTATTACGAAGTAACTTCCTATCTGTAATCTACCTTGCGATGAAGCTGACTTACTAAGATTTATTTACTGTACTTTGTTGTAGTCCCAAGTATAAGCGAACGTAATTACTCTTTGTTCTTGTCTGGATATGCAATTAGAGAAAGCGAAATGAGTTCGATTCCCTGAAGCTATAACAAATAGTTTACGCGCAATACCCAGAGGGAATAGGTATATAAACTTCTCTGCGATATCAAATAAATATATTTATTATACTTTAGTAATGCCATTAAAAGAATTATGAGTTTTGTAATCAATCACCTAGATCAATATTACTCGGGAAGATGATTAAAGCGACC
>QXVX01000959.1:0-31915 GCA_013436065.1 Halocynthia aurantium | reverse complement strand
AATAACATTGCTGAGATTGAATCTCTTGTAAAAGGTAATTTATATTTCAAGAGTGTTTACTTGCGATTTTGTCCTGTCTGTAAGATTTTACGCATTTATTTCTTCAAGATTCGACTGGCATTAATAATCTCATCAAAGATATGAATTTATTTTCATCGTTCATGCGAAGCAGTTTGCCAAGCGGAAATACGTATGCGGGTCAAGGTAGCTACATAAACTTAAGAGATGTGGCAGCATTTCATTTCGTTAATTGTCTTATCTAATAATTACTTCAAGGTCGCTCTTTAAGTCGCATCCCTGGAATTGATCCCAAAAGTCAGCAATCCGCTAACGGGGCGCAAGCAGTGATAGCAACAATTACCGCATTAATAGGTGACGCCCTGGTACATGTTCCGGGAGAAAATTATAAACAGGATGCTGGACGTTCAAGTAATTTTTGCGTTGCGTTATTTAGTATAAT
The DNA here is from genome assembly GCA_013436065.1 of Halocynthia aurantium. Taxonomy (NCBI): domain Eukaryota; kingdom Metazoa; phylum Chordata; class Ascidiacea; order Stolidobranchia; family Pyuridae; genus Halocynthia; species Halocynthia aurantium. The sequence goes on along the minus strand of QXVX01000959.1, from coordinate 31,455 downwards.
TCAGTGTTCATCAGTTATACTTTAAATGAGCATGGTCTATTTGCAGTCGACCACGAACAAAATCTCAAAAAAATCATGGTGCAGGTGGCACGTTTTCTTGAACTCCGTAAGAAGAAATATGGAGGTGAAAATCTTATTTTTCAAAAATAGTTTTAACTTGTTCATCCTACTGACAACATGTTATTCCTTTATTTCATTTTCGATGATTACAATTATATCGACAGGAAGAAGCCTTTCAAAATACTCAAAAGGTCGCCTTGGCGAGATGGCTATTAGTATTAGCGAAATGGTTGGGGTTTTCACGAGTCGTATCAAACATCAATATGATATAAAAGCGGAAACAATGGGTTAATATATAGACATATAGATGAGGAAAAATAGTGAGATTTTACTAATTTTGTATAATGCATTGCAGGAAGTTTCATTGGAACCAACGGCTTAAGCCAGGAAATTGCTAAAGGTTTTGAAAAAGTAACGCGGAAACTCAATTTGGTACTTAAACCACTACAGGGTAAGTCAGTTCAAAATATAAACCTATCGAAATATAGTTTTTTGATTTTGAATTCTGAGGTTCTGAAATATAAGAGTTATGTTGTAAAAATTAGAGCAATATCCTAACAGAATACGATTTTTTTAACTTTGAAGCATTGTATATTAATTCTATCTTCTATTTATGTATGTTTTTGCTTTTCTCTTCAATAGGGAGACTTAGTCATGAGCAAAATCGGAATGGTGAAAACATTAGAAAAAAAGCAGAAATATGCATGGAGCAATTAAGGCCAAGTATTATACTGCTTTTTACCTTTAATTAGCTATATAATTACTGTAAGTACACCTACAGTCTCTTAACAGCGGGGGCCTTTCATTGGTTAAAGTATGTAATGTTATATACCTCTTTCTAACAGGCATAAGTAATATGATGCAATCGTCGATGATGCAACAACCGGTTGTAAAATACCTTGACTGGGATGAGGTGATGCATACTTCTGGTAATGCACACTTTGTATATTATGCAATTATTCAATAAAACTGCTTAAACAAGTTACAATGTACACCAGTGTCTCTTACTTTTTAGATGTCATCAACTGGTCGAAGCGTGGACTGCCTGGAAAACTTATGGGAACGGACTGGAATCAGAATTGGAATACGGCTCCTCCTGCATCACAGATTGTACTATCTTACAAAGTGTCTGAAGGAAGCTTTTCTCAGAGCTTTTGTATGAAGCCCTATTGAGATTATCTAAAAATAGAAAATAATTTTTTTTTGTATTTTCACAGTTCCGAATCTTCTTGAAGACGAATATATGGTTGACTTGTGAGTGTATTTCTTTTCCATTACCCTTTTATTCGAGTATAGGTCGCACTCTGTATTTTGTCTTCAGGCTCCTTGGGTAAATGTGGTTCCCCTCAGCTGATCGACTCCCCTGATTTTTTTTATGTTAGGTATGAAAAAGTGCGACCATATACAGTAGCTAGATAATATTTTAGATTTCTTCTCTTGAATCTGTAGGATTCAGATTTGAGATGAAAAATTCACTTCAATAATCTTCTAATTTCACAGCATCAATTACAAGATTAAAACAGAAGGAACCTCTAGTACAGCAATTGAGTTTCTCAAGAGTAGCACTGTAGGACAGATATCAACAGAGTTGCTGTTCGATTTGCCTGTTCAAATTCTTCCATATCTTCTGGTAATGTGTTGATGTACATTCATTCTATTGAATAAAAGAAACTTCACTTAACATAAGAAATTCATATTAGGCCAAATAAAGACTTATTGTGGTCCACCCTACCCAATGAAATCATTCCTCTCACTTTTCAGGATTCAAGTAGCCTCAACGACAACACGATTTTGGCGTTACTTGGAATGGATAAGGCTGAAGAAAATGAAGAAATTTTCAAATCTTTTTTGAGCGGACTATCAGATTCCATGATGAAGAGTGTCTCCATGACAGCTGACCATTCCTCCTATGTAAGGAGGTTCTGCATCCAAATTTAGAAAGCAGGCTAACAAATCAGTGATGGTTTTAATTTTATTTATAGATGGCAGGAAACTTTCAACCAAATCGAAAGGCTGCAAAACTTGTTTTGCAAGAATTGTTCAATCGTTTTGGCAGTGTTAACACTTCTATTGAGAGACAATATATGATGCTACTCTTTTGTCCCTTCGTAATTGGTTTTCCCCGGGAAAATATTGAAGGCTTTACTTTGACTCCTGATGTGGTGTCTTCGCTGTACGTCAATGCTAGTTACAATAAGTGCCTGAAATTGAAAAGCAGTATTAGTTTTCCTATGCAAGAAACAATTTAAATACCACACTTTGTTTCATTTTATATTAATACATATACATATATTCGTACAAAATTCTGTAAATCTACCCAAAAAGTATGATTTCAGTGAATTTAATTTCCATACAGACGTTTTGATATTTTCTCATCGAGGTAAATGTGTCATGGAAATATTCTATGCTGTTTTTCATATTAAATCTGCAAATTAGTGAGATAACTTATAATACTCTAATACTATACAGGTAAATGATTGAATCATTCACTTTATAGTTCAAATTGCATTGAGAATTCATTTTTTGAAATGCCAACGGAATTGAAACGAGAAATTGGGAAATGGTACGACGATGTTTTACCAGAGGAACTCGATTTTGATACGGCAAACGAATTACGAATGATGATCAATTATGTTTCTCCGGATAAAATGACAAACTTGAACAAAGAAGATGTACGTATGACACTACAAAACTAAGTTTGAATAAACATTCATTACATACCTCTTGGTAGATAACAAATCTCCTGGAAAGTGAAATAGTGGAATTTTTGCCTTCCCTTCCTGAGTTCAAAGCTCTTGGAAAAAAGTTAGCTTTCATTCTGACTGATTCATATGCTTCTGCAAATATCAATGACAAAGCATTTATTCGAAGGTAATTCAAAAGCTTGTGATACAGTTAATACAATACAATTAATTTCTGGTTACTGATTATTATATATTCACTAACACTATGCTCATTTTTAGCATGGGTCCTCTCGCCTGTGGCCTAATTGAACCAATCAAAATGAATATGTTTGATGTGTCAATGGATGTGCATGCTGCTATTCGAAGCGCTTGCAATCAAGCAAAGAGAGAAGAGATATACAAAACCACAGAAAAGGTAGTGGTAATATCTGGACTAGGAAAGTTCACTTGTTTGCACTGCCTAACCCTAACTAATGCATTTTAGCAAAAAACTTCAGGATGTGGTAGGACCAAAAAATGTCATTTCATGCCTGCATTTGAAGACAAAGAACGTCGCCGACCTGAAACAATGGATGATTTCCTTGACATGAGTGGAACTCCAGTAAGTGGACAGGCAGATAGATTCCTTTCCGAATTGGCATATGGCTAGTTGTAGTATATAGTATATAACATCAGTTCAGAGACATGATAATGATTGCTGACGAATAGATTATATGCTAATATTTAGCTCCTGGTCAGAGTGAGATATGTGTCTGCTACTTTGCTGATGACCATTGTCTAATTTTATCATCAACAGATCGAAGATGGCAACATTGATCCAGGTTTTTTGAGAAGTATGAGTTTTATGGATATTGATCAATTACCAGAAAATTACTGGATGAACATCACGAGACCTCATCTATTAAGACCAGAACAAGTAGGCTGAAAAAAAATATTCGTATATACAAAGCTAGTAAACAGGATTGCCTATTATTACAGTTATTATTTTTTAGAAACGACATCTACTACGAAACATTGTAACAGACGATCATCCTGTAAGCTGATATCATGTAATTGAGATTGCCAAAGATAACATATAAAATGATTTGTTGCTTTTCATTTACAAAGGTCACTATGGATATGTTACTTGAGTTTGGCGACCTGTCTACAGCGATCTCCGTGGACAACATCATATCAATGGATAAAGCAGACATCGTTAATTACTTCATTGACGCCCCGTACACGGTGATGCGAATGCGGAGAATTAACAGAATTGCTGCAGCAGTAAAGGTAAATTACATACACTCGTAGTGCACTGTTAACATTAATATAATAACTATTAACTTTGGTATATATGTACCACAGAATGTTGGTGATGTGAAGGACCTCATAATGTCTGATTATTCGACAAATATAATTCTGCGAGAAATGTCAACTACCACAGTGGCAACTGCATTTGATTCGGTGAATCATACTATGGTGAAAGCGGCAGCTAAAGTTAATTGGAGAAAAGACCAAGTTTGTCCATTTCTTTGTAGTTAATTTAATTTATGAAGGTCTCATATCACCTATTGTCAAAGTTCTCTTTGTATTTAGGCAACTGCAATACTGAACAAATATAAAACACTCGATTTACTGAATGAACACATCACAGCATCAGATATCAGGTAAGACTTGTGTTTCGTTTGTTTTCTTGTCAGTATTAGAATATTACGATAAGCTTGGATTTTAAATCTACCGAAGGCGGATTGGAAAGGTTTCAAATGGCTTATCCTGCTCTGATGTCAAAGAAATGAATCTTTCATCGATGACTGTTATAAGTTTAGAAATTGGTATACAAATTGGAGATTCCATATCAAGTGAACTGGTAATTGGATGAATCGTTGTTAGGCAACATATATGATCAAGTATTTTGCACTGTTACATTTTTACGTTTAATATAGGCTGAATGTGTCGCTACCAAGCTCTACCTATCTATTCGACAAAAATATGATAATGACAAATTCAGAATGGTTGAAACATTCAATAAAGTTCATGAATCGATAGCAACTTTCTTGCCGTAAGATCGCGTTTTGTTTTTCATTCATTACCTTCATTATTCTATAAGTATTCATTTCTTTTGCCATTAGGCTGGAGATTTATCAAGCTTATCCTTCAATGCTAGAGTGCAGGTTTAAAAAAGGTTATAAAAAGAATGCTAAAAGGCTATTGCCTCATGTACTTGGTGGATTGACTTTGGAAATAATGTCAGGGCTTTCACATACGTGTAGTTTTCCGGTGAGTGGTATTTTATTTCAGTTGCTTTATTTTCTTGTAAATTATGACAAATAATTTCAGATGGGAATGGACATGAATGAATTCCATCAAGAATATGAAAATTTCTCTGGCCCTGGTGATCAAGATAAATTTGTTTCGGGCAGGTCTAATATGGACTACAGCAGTTCAAGTAAAGGTGATTTTAAATTTAATGAACCTAGCCATTTCCCAATCTCCAATGGATGAGGATCTCCTGGCTATCTCCCATAGCAAAACCAATTTTATTATCCTATGGGTGGAAATTTATGATAAGTGATTGATATTGATATCCAGGATTATGATACTTTTTAGATAGGACTCATGAACCGCCGGATACGGATTCTATGGGAGATGCAATGTGTAATCAGCATTTCGCCCGTGGATTAGATGCAGGTTCTCTGATGGGCTCTCTGCCTCACATGAAGAAGTGTATCGAAAAGTATCACATGTTTATATATTTTCATTTAGCAATAAATTAACTAGCAGAAAATACCAAACCTTGCCCAGGTGAATGAACTACTGGATAATTAAGCTTTCTCTGTGGTGATTTGATTTTGCTAACTCTACCTGAATGTTCATCAATAAATACTAAAGACTGTTCCAATACAATACCTAAATAGCTTTTCTTAACATTGAAAAAAATCCCATTTACCTTTAAAGGCTTGGTGATATGCAGACGCTACATGAAACGATAATTAACGGACTTGGATCTCCGGAAGACTGGGATATAGAAAAAATTGAAGCTCTTGGACCGATAGCAGCAACGTTTAGCATGCAGACATTACAACAAATCCCCGATGTGAGCCATCAAAGTATAATTTTAAAACCCTGAAACACAAATTGTTGTTTTATCAAATGAGCGATTAAAAAAATCAATAAAAAATGCAATCAAGTAAGTCTATGCAATGAAATTAGTCGAAGTAATGCTCTGATATTTTCAAGGATGTGTTCAAATCTGCCTACGGCCTTATGATTCCTCACCGGCGTAAACACTCACTTACAGGAGATAAAACCAGCGACCAGGTCGACTTGTATAATATATACCAGGTACCATTGCTAATAATGCAATCTTTGATGAGCAAATTTTAATTTTGATTTAATATTTTATATTCAATCCAGTAATTTTATTTTACATTTCAGTTCAGTCATGAGCTCAAACAAGGGACTCTGTTATTTGACAAAAAAAATAATTTCAAACAGGACATTTTTGAAGTCGCTGTGAATAAAATGACTGAATCGAGTAATTTCAACCACATATATTGTGCTAATCTAAAAACTGAAATTATTTATAACTCTATTCTAAACAGCACCAACTTTTAATGATCTGATGAGACTTGGACCTGAAGCATTGCCTTATCTTAATGTTTACACTTTGGGAAGTATGAATTCAACTGACATCCTGTCAGCAGTAGATATGTTTGGTAGAGTCATTGATGACTTGAGTAATGAGGTCAAAACCCTTTTGAAAGAGAAACTTAATGAGGTTTGTTTGCTTGACGTGGTCTTTACTGAATTACTGCTGCTACATTTATACCAATTTATAATACGAGACATTACCTTGGCAGATCTTTCAATCCGAGAAGATAGATGAAAATTCTGTAATGACGATTCATAAACTTGCGCCAATATACAATACGGAAGATATATCGAACAGGTTTACAATAACTAAGTTGGAAACGCTCTCATTGTTGGGTGAAGCAAAGGCCATGTCTAGTGAACAGGTTACCTTAATTTTATTTACTTTTGGTGAATGAAAAAAATAAGTGAAAATGTTACCACAGCGTTGGATTAATTATTATTTTGTTATCAATATCCATCAGAAAATCTAGATTCTTTTTCCATTCTTCAATATACGATTGGAATGAATTATTTTAGATAGAATGCTTTCACTCATTTTGCTCGTCTGTACTGTACTCATCTGTAGACTGATGCCATATTGAACAATTACTTCACCTCTAACAACAATGCTTTGGAAGAACTATCAGGAGTCGAAATATCCGCACTCGGTAACATCCTTTGCTATCTACGTACCTCAGCAATCGACTCCCTCTCCGATACATCTTTCAAGTATGTTATTAAAATTCAGTTACAAAACACTGTGTATAATTTATACTTCTTTTTGAATCAGAATTGCCTTGAAAACCATTGGAAGACTGAAATGTTTGGATCAAGCTCATCTAGATAAATACAAGTCGAAAACCTTAGCATCATTTGGAATTTCAGCAGTTACAGCCACTATGCTCAAGGAGATGGGAATCATTGCTGGTAACAATTATTATTCCTTCGGCTAATATGGGGATAAGTAATTCCAGATTGTGACTTCATCTCATATAAACCATATGAGCCGTTGAAGAACTAAGTGTAGGCATCATGTTCAGGTAAAGCCAGGGTATCTTTTTTATAATAAAATAAGGCTGCTACGTCCGGCACCGGAATATACTGAATCACCGCATCAAATTTGATTTAAATAGATTTTGATGTTGTAAAGCCTACAACCGGCAAACACACAAACATTCCCCTTTTTATAGAGAGATTTGATTCACTTATCGTAGATCTCTGATATTTACAAAGGTGGCTTGAGCACAGAAGAACTGAGTGATCTTGGCTGGAATGTGAACATCATGGATTCGAATTCCCTAAAAGTAATTCCAACAGCTCGAATACTGGTAAGTTACACTGCAGACTTATATATATATCGCAATGTCTTTGTCAAATTTTCATTAAACTATTAGATACATAATCTGATGTACTTGATAGAATGGATTTAGCGAGGAACAATTTGCTTTGCTGGGCCAAGTGAATGCCGGGACTTTGTTAGAACGAGCAGATGTTGTCAACAAACTTTCAAACAGAACAAGGAACGCATTGTTTTCTGCTGCATTCGGCCTTAACGCGGGAATGTACGCGTCTTCCATTAATCATTTCAAGAGATTCGCTGTGACAGCATCCAAAGAAATGGATACACTGATGAATGAAATGATGGATAATCTAATGAATGCTTTGTATGTAATTTTCAAAGACTTTTTGATTTATTGCTGACATATCAGAATTATTGCAAATCTTTCTAATTTAGGATGCCATCTAACAGCAAACCAATGAAATCGAAACCACCTAGGAAAAAATTAGAATCTTTATACGGATTCGACATCACGCAAGCCAAACGCCCGACTGCTCCCCCGTTAGCGATTGGACTTACGAGAAAAGAAATTTCTCATTCTTTCAATGAACAACTGCTTAATGACCGACGAGTTGTTGAATAGTAATTGAAAATCATCTTTGGATTAAGTATAAGTTTAATGTATCTTCTGATTGAATAATGTATTGAAAATTTGATCTTTCACAGTTTGAATACTGCTGCCACGGATAACTCAGAAATCCTCAATGTAATGAAAGGTGAAAAGACACTTAACGATATATCTGATGAAGACATTGTCAAAGTTCCGCCAAACATTCTTCAGGGGTTAAAGGTAAATTTTAGTAGAAGTAATAGTATGGGTGATGGCTTATTAAATCTAGATAATATTTAGAAATCGGAGATTAAAAAAATGTCACCGGAAAAAGTCGCTTTGCTTCTTGATTCTGATGATGTTGCGAAAGATCCCAACAGTCTCCTGAAAGTTCTGAGAAAACTTGACTTAGACCAGTTCGAACAGGCACTAGGAATCCTGAATACAAAAATGGTTAGACTGAGATGAGGCTCTAATGAATAGATAGCTAGATACCTACTTCAGACATAACATATATCAGATATATAAATATGTATGTGCAGGAGAACTCTGTAACCATGTGGCGTCCACCTATTGCAATTCAACGTGTCGTTAGTAAATGGTTTTTGACCATTCGTTTTGATACAATCCAACTTGCCATGGAAAACTTTCTAAGGTACATGTGTCCATTTGCTGCTGGAATACCACCAAGTAAGATAGCTGATATACCACAAGAAATGAGCTACATTGAATCCATGTAAGATCCTGTAAAAATAATATGATCAAGAATTTTTAATATTCGTAAAATCTATTTCAGTACTTTATCATTATATTTTCACTGTTGCTCAGGGTGAATTGCTTGAATCCTTCTTACAATGATTTCACCAAAGCTCATAGAAATCAATTCATCAAATGGATCAATTCAATATGGAAAACAGAACAGTTAACTAAAGAAAAAGCTATTGTACTGAAAAATTATATCTTGGATTATCCAGTTTCTAAAATTCGAAAATCGTTTGCATTGGATGATGTGAGTTACAATTTTACCATAGGATGTCGTATATAATAATACTTAGCTGGTAAATTCATATCTGGTTTCTTCAAATACAGTACAGAGGCTTTGCAACTTCAGGGGCATTCAAGACACTGGACCACTCCCATGAAGAATACAATTCATTCGCTAAGTTTATCATGAAAGCGATTACGAAACTAAACAGAACAGAGTTCAATGATATAAATTTCTTAGAACTGTTAGTTACATGAAGAGTTTAAATGTGTTCAATGAGCCTTCAATAAATCGTTTTTTTAACTTTTAACAGACTTGGGCCGGCTCGGTGTGTTATAAATGTGAAAAAAATTAAGAGGTTTGTGAGTGTAGAAGCGAAAAAAGCCCTGCTGAGATATACCATGCAACAATGCAAAGACCACGATACTGAACTGGAAGAGTTGCGCGATGAGGTATTCTTACAAATACAGAGTTTAATTCTATTGAGGTAGTATATTTACATAATCATTTGTATTGCTCAAAAAGTGAGAGCAAACAGCCTTGAAATACAAATTACTGATAGTAAACATCTTATAAACCAAGTGAAATCACATGTGTATAGCATCGCATGATCCATCACCTTCCACAGTTATGACAAATTCTTGAATTCCCATTGACACTGTATGCTGCTTACTTAAATAAATTATATGGAATAATGTTTTCCAATGAATCGTTTTAATTTTATAGTTGTTCAACTAAAGCTAATGGTATGAAATTGGTTCAGGAGTATATTGGTAAATTATTAATACGTGACCGGCAAGGTTCTCGGTCCATGGGTACTCGAAAATTAGTGATGTGCTTGTACAAACTAATACCTATGAACACAGTGCAGTAACATGATGGCCAGTCGTCTTCAAAGATGTCAACTGATAGAAGAGGAAATCAACAAGAAAAAAGAAAAAGCATCCAGTGCAGGGAGAAAACATACTCCAAAGAAAGCTGAAGTCAAAAGAGTCCGTTTGCAAGAATATGAGGTGAGCTCTCTTTGATACAGCTTCGAAAATATATCCATAATACTGGGTTGAACATTAAAATTACTGTAGATGATGAAAGATGCAATGGACACGTTTATCGGAGACAAGGATCTCACTATGCTGAATGCCAATGATGTCAGAGAAGTTGCCGGAGCACTCGGTGCTCTTAGGCCGAAGGACATCGATAAAATTCCTAAAGAAGCCATTTTGGACAATATGGATCTGATTAAAAACAATACTAGATTAACAAAGTTGCAGGTAATGTATTAGATCAGAAGTCTGAAACCTTTGTGCGTGTGCGGACCCGATTGGAAATTAGCGAGTGGATGATAAACTGAACGAATGATATCATAAATAGAAATAAAACTAGCGATATGGGAATTTTCCAGTTAAATACATCTAGTAATATTTTGTATGAAAATGCTATTTTTTTGTCACAGAAAAAGAAACTATTGAAAAAAATACAGTCAGCTGGATTCGAAGTCAATGACGCTGCCAGTTTGTCAAGTTTAGGGGAGCTAGTGACCGGAGTGCAGCCGAATACATTCAAGAAATTATCACCCGAGGAACTGAAAAACAGTCTGAAGGATCTTAAGAAGCATGCAAGCTTACTGAGCAAGGCTCAAAAACGAGCCATAGTCCAAAAAGTATGGGAAATTTGATATTGATAACATAGATATGCTGCAGTGCTGTATTGGAAAGTTTTATTAACTCGTCTGTAGCTCAGTGAAGGTGGGCTTGAAGGAGCGCTAAATGCAGATCTTGGTGATATGATCACTGAGATTCCACTCAGTCAACTGGAAAATTTAGAAACCATTGATATGGAGAACATGAAAGACAAACCATGGAGACGTGGGCAGGTAGGTTGAAGAAGAAATTTGAATTGGTGAAGTTAGTTTATCGTAGTCAACAATGATGCTATGAGGTCCAAACCCGATTTTATTAAGGCGGCCAACCTGGTAAGAAAGTTCAGAAAAAATAATGGCTTGACGAACGATATTTTAACCATTGAAGACATCAGGTATTTCAATATTTTTAAGATCATACTGCATAGACCGTATTCAATTTTTTTTCAATTTTTAGATCAATGGGACATCTAGTGGTAGGTTTCACTTGCAAGGACATCATGAAAGTACAAGTAGATGAGACATACGATGCATCTATAGCAATTGAAGAAGAAACAGAAGGGATGCTGTCTGTTGATATGGTAGGGTACTAAGGTTTGAGAATTAATATCGATTTGCAAATATATCATAAGGTTCCTGATTCCATTTAGAACGATTGCATCTCCAGAAAGTTGCATTACTCCCTTCAAGTTTTGAAAGGTGAAAACTACATGAGAAATGAAACGGACACAGAACTAGAATCGCTACTGACAACGATTCCTAAAGATGTTGCTATGATGCTTCCGTAAGCAAGTCTTGGTTAAACTAATGTCTAGATTCTGTGTCTAAAAATCATAGTATCAATTTTTAAATGGGAGATGCACGATCATAAAACAGAGAAATGGTTCTTGGGATATTTAAGGCAGGTTGGATTATCCCTAGAAGCTCAGCGGGCGAAATGTTGATTTTGTGCATTTAAATTCTAAAAATAAACAGCACAGAGGAGCTGCGGGATCTTCCGTCAGCTGCCTGTTCTGGCGTGATGGAGAACATCGGAAGTGCGAAACTTGAATCTCTACCACCTGGCCCTGGTGATATGAAACGTGGAGAACTAGCCAATATATCTATTGATTGCATTGTGAGTTTGATGTATCAAGAAATGAAAATAGTTTTTGAACAAACTAAATAAAACATAAAAACTTGCAAAGGAAAACCCTGCTACTCACTTGTTGGTCGATGACAATCTTGATGAGGGCGAGATACTCCAACTGGGACAACTCATCTGTGACCTTGACGCACAAAGATGGGGTACTTTATCCGAAGATGGTTTCAGCGTTGCCATTCCATACATTCAGGATTGTTTGCAAAAGTTAGTAAAAACTGAAATAGATACATGGATTGAAAGAAAGAAGAAAAAAATCTATCCACTGTTTTATTTTTCTTGACAGGCTCAATCAAGATCACGTAAATATGTTGAATACATTAGTGATAACTCACTTTGGGAGCAATTCTGCTGAGTGGGAAGAAGACACGGTCAACAAACTTGGTCCTTTAATCAACTTCTTAAGCGACTCCCTGATTGAGAATCTAAATACCGTTAGTATATTTGCATTTGAAATCATTTCATTTTGCATTCCAAATTGTATTTTTTGGTGTTCCATCATGAGAAGTTAGACTGTGTTTTCATGACAGGATATCTTCTATGACACACTCGACACCATTCTACCACCAGAGGTTCCTGAAGATGAAACGCTATATGATTTCATAAAATACAACACCTTTTACACCAAAGCAATAGATGTAATAAAAGCACAAAATTCAGAGGAAACATCTCGAAGAAAGAGATCAGGTTATTATAAATACTTTACTGGACATATCCGCCATAACAAGTTACAATTTATTACTGTGGTGTATTGAAAAATTTAGTTACTGCTCCGACATTTGAAGAAATTATCATACTGGGCCCTGGTAATGTTGCTTGGTCATTGGAAGAACTACGAGCTATATCAGATGAAGATCTAGGTAGTGCATTGGAAACTCTGGGCAGCATAACGAAATGGTCAAGATCTCAATCTATGGCAATATTGGAACGTCTCGAAGAGGTAAAATCTCTTCCATTATTTAATCAATATGCTGTAATATTATTCTGTGAATTCCAATAAATAATTATTCCATAGGTGTACGGTGAACCCTCAAGTTGGAACACGGCCACAGTTGCTAATGCGAAACATTTAATTGGGGCTATGTCACTGGAAGACATTGGCCAGCTCAATGTTGAAGAAACAGACACGATAATCGCTTTATCAGATGTTGATCTAACCGCTGAACTGGTTTGCTAGTTTATTCTCAATATCTATTATGTCTATAAAGTCATCAAAATTATTGAAAAGATTGAAAAATAATACCAAATTCATCACACAAACAGAGGGGCACCATAATTGATTCTCATCTGACTCAAACCGATAACGATCTTCGACTCTTATCAAGCAGTGACCTGGTTGCGTTTGGAAACTTGGCATGCGGTCTTACTCCATCTGATATTGTACAATTGCCTATAGAAACAATTCAGTAAGTTAAACACAATTAAACCTGGGATAAAACACCAAAGAAATCTTTAATACATTCAATATACAAATATTTTCTATATGTCAGGTGAATATTCATATTTTTTATAAGGCTTGCGGCTAACCATCTGGGAGAGCTGATATGCTTTGAACAGAATCAATATGACATCCTCAAACAACTGTTTCTGATTACAAAGGGAAGTGCTGTGCCTTCCAATGGAGAACTAGATGAAATGGGAACTCTAGCAGGTTTGTATCACTTCATAAAAAATTTATTTTCATTTCGTTTAACTGGATTAGATTTAACTTATCTAAAAGTTTGTGTCACTTTGAGACATGTTGATGTTAAATAAGTGGGCATGATATATGGTCAAGTCAAGTTAGTGATGTCCCTAAATTCGAGAAAATCTATTTCTCAATGTTTTTACCTTGTTTACTTAGCTGGACTGTCAAGCAGCGACTTATCAAGACTGCCAATCGAATCAATGCCATTTTTGAGTCCGGAGGCTTTGTCTGTCATGGCACCGTCAAGACTAAGGGTTAATTTTTGCTTAAACTCATGAAAAATAGCCTTTTTTTAACAACGCAAGATAACTAATTTCAGAACGGCTTGAACGACTCACAAATTATGGCTTCTGGCGTGAACAACATTGCAGTACTGATGCTTCCTCACATATTCGACGAGCTCCATCCTAGTCAAAGGAATGCTTTACGTATTTCTGTATATGGTGATAATGCAGGTATAATACTACAATTCGTGGTGACTAGAATGTGTACAAGCAACTCATATTTTACCTGTGACTGATTCATTGCTAATACATCTTAACTATAAGTGACTGCATTTAGTCCACCCTAATATAGATAATAGCAAGATTTTTCTATTTTTGGCTACAGTATTAGAAGACGAGCCAGCAACAGAGGCTCCCCCGGAAGAACAAACTGCGGACATGAATGAGTTTTTTCTATTTGCTGGTTGGTAACAAGTCAGAGCAATACTCGTTCTAGTTTAAAAGTCTCAACACAGCCTAACATTCATTTATTTCTCAGAGGATGATGAAGAAATCCCTTCGGGAACTGGTGGCAATGAGACAGACACAGGAGGAGCTTCCACCTCCTCACCAAGCGAGTGGCTACTGATTATGATAATGGTTTATGTCCTCAACCAGTTTATTTAAGCTGCTTACATTACTGATTTTTTATTGTCAAAAATTTCTTGGCATGATTAAAAAAATTGATTAGTATTGGTGTCGGTGCGTTATTTTTGTCTTATTAGGAATCGGTGAAGTTTGCTTTTCTCTTCTCAACAAAAGCACTCATCCCCTCCTTTCTATCGTTCTATAAAGTTAAAAATATCAAATCTTGAAACTATTATAAGCAAGAGCGAGATTTGATGTATTAAATCTTACAGTTGCAAAAGTTGAATAGAATATCTTCTTTTCGAAATGATTCCCTTCGGTCAAAGTAGTTTCGAAAGCTAAGATACAAGAACGCTCTGTGAGAACTTTCAATGGCTCAAACCAACAAAGATGTTGCTTGTCATACCTGTGCCAACAGCTTCCTTGGCAAGGGAAACTATGAATTTTGAGTTACTTGCGATTTTTTCAGCTGTGGCGATAGCTTCATCAATCAATGTTCCTGGTTTCGTAACCTTACTTACCAAGCCTAAGAATATCAATAAAAACATATTTAGATGTTTTAACTTTAGATATTGAAATCCCACTCATACCTGCAGCCAAAGCAGCCTGAGCATTTATTCTATTTCCGGTCAACACCATTTCCATGGCTAATGATTTACCGACAGCCCGTGTTAGCCGTTGTGTGCCTCCGGCTCCTAAATAGATAAGTCGTTGTGGATGTGCAAAAGAAAATGTATGTACAATCGATGCTAGTTAGAAAGGACCTCGTTATTAGATGAACCAGCTGAATATGAGAGAGTGACTGTCTCAATGCTTCTGGAAGTGTCCTATACCCCATTTATGGTATCACCTTATTTATTTTTAGTCTCTNGATATTGAAATCCCACTCATACCTGCAGCCAAAGCAGCCTGAGCATTTATTCTATTTCCGGTCAACACCATTTCCATGGCTAATGATTTACCGACAGCCCGTGTTAGCCGTTGTGTGCCTCCGGCTCCTAAATAGATCAGTCGTTGTGTATATATTTATATGTTTTACATATTTATATATTCAGTGTTTTCTGTCATGTTGTTCAGTATATATATATTTCGAATATCACATTGGTTAACTCGGACATTCAGCGAGAATGAACACCCTTGTCCCATATTAGTCCATTTTACCAAGGGAAAACTATACTATATTCATAGACTTTTCACTAAAAAGCAACCTGGTATTGTTCCGAGTAGTATTTCTGGTTGTCCAAACTGAGCTTTTTCTCCCGCATATATTATATCACACATCATAGCAAGTTCACAGCCTCCACCTAACTAAAATATCATCAGCAGATTAAATGTAGTGAATCATAATTTAATCGAAAAACTCAGATACCAAACTTATGCAAAATCAAATGAATCATCTTACTGCAAATCCATTGACAGCGGCTATAACCGGTTTAGTTCCCATTTCCCCCCAATCCGAAAGGAAATTTTCTTTCACACAATCCTGGAAGGTTTTGTTCTGCATTTCCTTGATGTCCGCCCCAGCTTATTAGAAAAATAACGATGCACAACAAGAAATATAGACGTGTATACATAGAATCGTTAATTGCAAAGAAAGAACCTGCAAATGCCTTTTCATTTCCAGTGAGAACAATGCATCCGATTTCCTTGTCATCATTTAAATGCCTGATCGCGTGTCTCACGTCGGCTATCAAGGCATCACACAGGGCGTTAAGTGATTTTGGTCTGTTCAGCGTGATCAAGCCAACATTTTTGGCCTCACCCTTCTTCTCAACTAAAATGTTCTCATATGTACCTGTGAAATTGAATTAGGTAATCTTAAACTATATATATATATATATACTCAATGGTGCAGTGTAATGTTCAATTTAATTACCACATGACATTTGTCTTAACTGGTAGACAAATCGTATACTGTTTGATTTCTGCAGTAGTCCTCTGCCGATTGAAGTAGCAATACTGGCCATTATGGATGCAACTTTGTAAGCTTAGGTAGTGTACTTTAAACAACTATCGAAGGAAATCAATGAAAAACAGAACAAAGCAGGTTATTTACAAGAGAAATGTTTGAAATATTGCACAGTACTTTCCTTAAAAAGAAAATCAAATACAATTTCCCTTTCAGTTCAAAAAAATTCTATTATTTGACCAGGAAAAGCAATAAGGCAAGGTTGCAACTATCTGATTGGGAGGAAATTGCAAAAATTCACATTTTCTAGGTAGTACCAGTAAACACAGCAGTTAAATACAACGAAATTACATAGCATTACTATATTACAACATTTTATAAAGTGCTGAGTAACCAATTTGTTCAGAATCAGAATTATAACATTGTTTGCATTTGGAACTGAAAGTAAATAAAAACTATCTTCAACTTGCGTTCTGTAAATACCTATCACAGTCAGCCAAATTATTAAGTCAATCTCAACTACCAACATTCTGTACAAGAGAGGTTACTCAGTACCTTTCCGTAGTTTTAATATTCAAGATCTAGACAGATCCTTTATTCACAAAACGTCGTAGCAATATAAAAAATATATATGGCTCCACTTCAAATTTCCGAGGTCGAATTATTTCAAATAAAAAAATCATCTACCATTGAAATCAGTAAACTCCCTCCGAAAGACGGGTTCTACTGTATATTGTTTTACATATTTTGGGAAAATTCCTCCCAAGGGGCAAATTCATTTAGTTTGGTTCAATTGTATTCTGATTTTTTCATCCATTACACTGAAAATTCGACCGATTCTTACAAGACCGTCTTCAGAAGGTTCGTAGTAAGTTTGTGTTTGACACTGAGCAGAGCTGCTAAACAACCTGAGTAGTTCTGGTTTTCTGAACGTGGAGCGAACGATGCAGCCCGCTTCGCACAAGACGCCAAGTAGTTCGGTCAGACTGATTGGTTGCAAAACCAGTTCATAAACGGAATAAAGGTTTTGATAACTGATTCCAGGAGATACCATGATCTTTAAAAACACACTACACAGCATCATTTTTGCATTTTTGTAGTTTATATCACCACCTAACGTATGCCAAGGTCTACAAAGAAAATCGACTTCATCGTACAAGTTTTTGAAACTGGATTTTGATCTCTCTTTATTCTGCATGGAATCAAAATCGTAGCAAGGTTTCTTCGGAGATGGAGTCTCGGGTTCCTCAACAGGATTAATCGAAGCAACTGCCTCATGTTCAGATTGCGAGCTGCCTTGATTTTCTTCATTCGCATTATCAGTTATTACAATGGGTTCGCTCGACACATTTTTGTCTTCCTTCTGCGAATCACCTATTGTGCTAAGGACAGTTTCATTATCATCAAGTTCAGATTGATCTCCATTTTCCATCTGTAACCTACCATGACCTTTTTTATTACCCACTCCAATATCATTCATCGCAGCAGGTTCGGGATCTCTGGCATGTGGTTTCTTGTGTTCTAAATTTTTAGAGCTTTTCAGCAAGTGAAGTTCATGGGAAATCTCAGCCTGAAACTTGGATTTAACTCCGGAGAAACGAAAACCTTTCGTCATCCAAATCTTTACGTGATCCCGATGAACGTATCTTCTTTCCTGTAACCCCACAGAAAAAATCAGCTCGTTCTCGATAAGTTGTTTCAATGCAGACAAAGTCGCATCCTGCCCTATATCGTTGCGGCTGAATAACAGATTACGTCGTTCAACTAGGTGACAAATTATTTCGTTTTGGGTCATTCCCGAAGATGTGTTTTCTTCAAGAGTTTCGAGAATGTTCTCCAGAATGTGGGATTCTGCTGTACTCGATGCAGCTTTCAAATCATGCAATCTCTTTTTGACCTCCACATTTTTCAATTTTTTGCTTTCCAAAAATTTTATGCCATCATCGGCAGAATTAAATTCCGGATTAATCTTTGTGCAAAATTCCTCGCTCGGTGACATAGTCACCCGGCATGGTGTCAGCACAACGTTTTCAGAATTAAGAGAATAGTTCAGACCTTTCGAATGGTCTGTCTTTCCGGTATTGTTCAAGAGAAGCCAGTTGGTGTAGGAAGGATGCCGCTGATATAGTTTAATAATGGCAGCTAGCTTGGAATCTCCGTCTGAAATATCAGCCGCATCAACGTCATCTTCATCTTCGACTTCCAATCGGGTACGATCAGGATTCTCTAACGAACCGTGTTCTTTTTGCTTTGAGTTAGACGACTCTTTTATCAAGGCAGAGGCCGCATTGAGTATGCTCATTGGGAACAATTTACTCATGGATTGCTGCCCTTTTTTGCCATGCCGATTTTCTTTACTCAAACGATTGGTTAGTTCAGTCTGAGCTTCCTTCATCTGCGCTAGGAATTGATTTTCAAACAGAGACGTTTCTGGAACGTCTGGGAATACAATGTTATCGGGAACATTGATTTCCACGTTGATGCAGTTTTTCAACTGAAGATACACCATGATGAGCACGTGGCCGAGAGAAACGTCGATGTCCATGACAACCCGACGAGTCTCTTCCAATTCCTTCATCGATTTCTGAAACTCAGGGATGACTTCCTGAGGAATTAAACTTTTGAAGGTGCTGGCATGCAAGTGAGAAAGATGATAAGAAGGCACCGCAAAAGGCAACGATGTGTTTTTTTTCCGCAGCACCTCAAGTTTATTGCTAACAATACCGGTAGCTTTCATTTGATTGAAGACTGTTACGATGAGATTTTCAGGATAAACTTCGAAAGACTTGTACGATTGATAGATGCTGAATTCGTCATCCTGGATCGACAACGATACATAGATAAGATTTTCAATGGTAGATTTCATAATTGCCTCGAAGCAGATTGAGTCAGGGATCTCACGTCTTTTTCTTCTACTTGGCGTAATGATGTTGATGATGTAATTCGTCTTGAGGCACTGTATTGAATCCGGAATGCTTTCCAAAATCATTCCGGGATGTACCCGAAATCTTTCTCGGAGTGCGTTGACCAGTTCACGATAGGTTTCAGAGATGTGCTTCAGGTCAATACCAGAAAGATTTGGGCTGTGTTTGTTCAATATTTCAGCTATGCTAGTTCTGTCACTGCAGGCATCCACCACGCATATATCGTGACAGATCTGTGTGTCTTGATTTTTCATAATGAAAAGTGTTCGACGTCCAACGGCATACGAAGTTTTATCCTTTGATTCGCTTATGTTCGCCTGCATCAGATCTCTTACTACGGACCACGGGACGAGATTACTTTTCGTGTTGCGTCCCTTCATTTTATATTTCTTAAGTAAGATCGTTGATGCCACGCGACATAGCAAGAGCAGTGCATCTTCCGCGCTGGTAAAAGTTACTCTGACTCTACCTCTGCGATTGCTGAGAGCAAGCAAATCTCTTTTATCAACATATTTGATTTTATGCTTGCCAATCTTAGTGATATTAGCTTCTTCTGTCGTGGTGATTATTTTTGTCTTTTTTACGACCGGTTCTGGCTGGATTGCTATTTGTTTCCTTTTAACTCCCCTGCCACCTTTGACTTTTTCGTTTCTCCCCACATTGCTCACAGAAACTATATTGAAATCATTTCCGTTCTTCTTTGGACCACTCTCATTCTGATTTGTCAAATCAGGAGGCGGGGTTCTGCTTTCTGATCGATCTGTAGACAGCATTCTCCTCTTCTTTTTATTACCCAGGTCCTTACTCAATCCCCTGTAACGTTTCCTTGCATTCACTTCAATCTCGGCTGGAGGCTTTGCATGATCGACAACTGCCAGCCTGGGTTTCTTTTTCTTAGCAGGCGTTAAAATCAGGTTCTTTTCAGTTAATTTAGGTAGACGTTTGGCAGATGGATTCATGTCTACACCATCTTCGGTATTTTCTTCATCGCTAGCGGTAGCATAAACAGACTTCGAGGTTAAATGAGGGTACATAATCCAGTTCCTATACAGATGGGCATACATGCTCGAATCCAAACCGCCTGCACCTCTCCGGTCACCTGGAGCTTCTCCGTCCTCCTTGGGATTGTCTTTTTGATCCAAATGTTTGGCGACGAACTGCTTCAAAAAATATCCACCTCTGTGACCATTATAGCTCACATCAGAAAACGATCTACAATTTTTGTATCCCAGACGCGTTCTGAGACAAATGTCCTTCAATTTCGGCCAGTATGCGTCAACATCACTGTAACTGTTGAAAGCGAAATTAATTTTAGCGTAGGGCTTGTCATCGATGTGCAAATAGCTCTTGCCAGAAGATCTTGTGTCGTGAATTGTTGCGTTTTTATGAACATAGAACATAAGGCTTTCCTTAGCAAAGCAATTCATATCGGTTATTACCTTTCTCAGAGTCACCAAGCCCATGAAAGCCAATTGTTCGAGACAAGAAACGAATGAATACAAATATTTTCGCTTGTGAAAGAGCAAAGCTCTTGTGCTTGCTGGCAAATGACGTACCAGAGCAAACCGCTTTTGTTCATGCTCAAGCCATTCTTCCAAGTTTTCTACTTCATATGTAAACCTGTGGAACTGGCAAAGCACAAAGATGGGTAGAACTACTGCGATATCACCCACCTGCAGCCAGGATGAACCATCTCGATTATATACGGGGGTGGGCGGTAGAAATCTTTTCCAAGTCATTTCGTCATGGTAAATTCGCACTTTATCTAAGTCTATGCTGTCCGAACCATGATAATTCAATAACTGAGAATTGTCAGAATCGGTACCATTTGCTACGCTGTGAGGATGCCCATAAGCCAGATACCACACAAATTGGTGTACTATACGCAGTCGATTGAATTTTGGCTGAAATCCGTAAGGCAACTGTTTCTCTCTGGACAGCTCATCGATTTTCAAATCCTCTTCAATGCCTTCTGTCAAAGGTGAGGTAGCAGAAATACTTTGCTGCTTGGGATTTTTTAACGATTTTGGCGTAGAGGTTCTGGCTGCAATTTTCTCTTCTTCTCCGAGCAATTTAAATTTCGCTTGATCGATAGCGCTCTGGAGGTGCTGTTGATCACAGTCTAAAGACATGATAAAATGAAAATTCTTGTTATGTTCATTGCAGTATATAGGAATAATTGTGTGTCTCAGGAAACCATCATCATGCATTTTATGCACGAGTCTTCTGACTGTCTTTCTATCTATTTTAGTTTTTATTCCTTCCTTTCCTTCAGACTGTGTAATTATCTTTTGCAAAGTCATGAAGCTTTCCACTATCTTTTTATCTTGCAAAGCACCAAGGATGATGTTCCGTCGTTTCATTTTGCGTGTAGTAATGACAGCGTCGGAATTCTTTTTCTGTGTGCTACTTTCACTATACGAAGCATTCAGCTGCAACTCATTGCTCAGAATTGAGACTTTCGGCGCCGTACAATCGTCATCTGTAAATGAATTTTCCAGAGTCGAAGTAATTTCACTATCGCAACTTTCTGTTGTAATTATCGTGTGGGACTGGGAAGCGAGAGGCACAGCGGGAGGTGGTTCAGAGGTTGAAGGTGAAGAGAACAGGCCCGATTCGACAGAGACGTCTTTAGCGATCGATAATATAGTATCATCAATATTCGTACATGCATTAGAAGGCATTACTATTGGGGAGCTGTCTTCAGGCATCAAACTTGATTCCGAAAGCAGTTCTTTCATTTTTCTTTTTTCTTCCGAGAACTGTCTATTGTTAAGATTGAGTTGAGCAAAAACCAAAGGAATATGTCTTTGGGAGCGCTGCCGTCCGTGATCGACCATGATGGTTTTAATTAAACCCCATTTTTCAAAGATGCGACATAGGTTGCGTGACTCTAACTTGCCATAACCCTTGAGAAAGCTCAGCAGCTCTCTTTGAGTGACACCTTTTGAACCTCTTTCTAAAACATAAGCAAAACTCTGATGAACTAACGGCTGTTCGACTACCATGGAGCATGAAGGCTCGTCTCCGTTTGGTTCTTGATCCACAGTTTCCTCATCATCGCATTCTTCATCAATTGAATTGGTTTTCGTCGCGAGCGATATGATTTTATTACTGATATTTAAACCTTTTTTGAGCGGATCCTGCACCTTAATAGTAGCGACACCACTTTTCACCATGTGCTGAAACAAAGATTTGAAGTTTTTTTGCCCCATTGCGAGTTTTTGACGAAGATCTGCTAGATTCATCGTGCAATTTGGGAGCTTTTTTAATGTTTCCTGTGCGATGTTCATCATCGTATCCAATCTTGATTTTCCATCGCCTTGGAAACGTGTGGCATGCAGAAGAATTTGAAAAAATATTTTATTTTTCTTATCTTCGCGACGATACGAGTATGCTCTTTTTGTGACCAGACCAAGTTTATAAAGTTTGGCCATTACATAATGAATGTGATATGATTTATCAATAAAAACTTGTTTGTTTAAAACGGCTTGCAGTTCTCCCTGCCATCTGGACCTAGCTACGTGTTCAAGAACACAGTACGTAATGTCATCGAGATTCAAAATAAGTTCAGGATTTAGGTTACTGTGGTTCAGTGCTCTCACTCTGAGAGTTTGCGAAGCAACCACAACTAGTCGCTTCTTACCGTATTTTTCTGAACATTTTTTCCAACTCCAGTCGTGTGTACGAATTTCTTCCGTTACGTTCGTTCGAGTTAAAAATGTTGAGCAAGCACCTTTGCTGTTTGATGCATCGTCTGCGACCGGCTTTGTGCTGTACACCTCTCGGTATTCGTCCAATTCGTCTGGGCATGAGGCTACGAAGACGGATTTGTAGTCGGTGTTTTCTGTATACCTCTCAAATATCTGAGGTTCGTTACGATCTTTGGGAAGTGTATGAAAAGAAAATTCATTGTTTTGAAGTATAAATCGCCAAAAATAGTCTTTCATAAACTCAGTCACTTCTAAATCCTTTTTTGAACGATGACTAGAGAGTCGTAACCAGAGCGTGGGAAGAGTGATGCCATCCAGACCTTCCAACGCAATTTCATCTTCACATATTTCTTGATAATCCATACTACATCAATAGTCGATAGTTAAACTACAAAACAGTTAATTTTCAAATGAATTCACAAAACGTATCGTTAAATATAAATATTGTTAGCAATTCTTCAATCAATGTTACCTCGATTTCCACAGTTAAATGCTCTGCTAGGCTTCACTGAACACAAGCAAATGAAGCGTGCAAAATGTTCCCTCACTAGTCAAGTAAAGTAAAAATATCATAGACACAAATCTTAGCCAAGGATCACCATGGTTTATCGTGGATGTATCTTCCACTTATCTAATAAATATCTTGCAATGCAGTATTTTTCTATTAAAACGGAACATAAATTATTTTTTCTTACACAAGGTTTAGGTTTTTCTATTTATATCCGCTAGAAGAGCTCAAGAACACGTCGAAGGAAATCTTGATAATTAAATCCGCTAGAAGAACTGAAGAGCTCGTTCAATGAAATCTTGATAATTATATCCGCTAGAAGTACTCAAGAGCTCGATCAATAAAATCTTGATAATACTTATATATTCAACTTTTTCCCATGTTTAACACTATATGGTAAAAACCAATCGTTTTGTTTATGGTTATATATTACTATTATTTAGAAATATTATTCTTTAAGACCGTTAGATTTCGACGGAAATGAAGAAACGTGCGTACATACAGATTTCACCTCCGGCGACGTGACTAATAATCTCACGAAACTATTAGAAAGGTCAGGCTATTTACCAGGCTTTCTTCTTCTTCTGCGCATCGCCAGGACCTGGTCATTCCTGAGATATCGCATACATAGAACAGGTTAGCGATGATGTTGTAGAAGTAGGATATATTTAGGTAGTTATGTCATAGTAAAGTTTAGATTTTAAACACTGAATTTTAACGACATAATTAATATGTTCCAATGACGTCTGTTTTACACACGTAGTAAATATATATTAACTTTGGATTTAATGCTCAGTGCTTACACTTGGGTATTGTGAACTAATGACAGAATGGATCTGATTTTTGCAACATCGCCAACAACTACAGTTAGTAGAGAATTTGTAATTTTCTCAAATACAATAATTGTTAATAGACGAAGGTTATTTGATACCTATACTATTTTCAGCCTTCTCCCGTGGAATATGCATCCCTTTTGCAAGAAGGTCTCTCTGTGACATACAAAAATTCGTATGGAATTGCTGCAGTGCTGGCTCGGGACCTTGCCCTTGCTCTGTTTTTCATACTAGGCAATTATCGCGGGAGACCCGCTTTTCCCAAATCACTGTTTCATTGTGATTTCGAAGACGGATGGTTAAAACCTTTTTATGTTATATTTATGTACAGTACATAAAAATATTTTGAATTCGACATTGAATCTACAGCACTCTTCGAATAGTATTGAAAATTTGAATATTTGTTATTTAAGGTGTCCTAGGTTCAAGCAAAGTAAAGCCGGCGACATTCCATGGAATTTATGGTCGGGAAGAACGCCGTCAAATAAAACCGGGCCGGATTTTGATCATACTCGATTCAATAAAGGTAAAGCGGTGATATTTTTGCAGTTGTAATAAACTTATTACTCCTAAAGGTGAAAGTGACTTCACGCTGTTTTTCTTTTCAAAAAGGAACGGGAGTGGACTTTATTTCGTGTTTATTACGGGAAATATCAAGTCTAACGCCAAAAGTGATTTTATAATACAAATCCTTTAGAACTAAATGCTATTATAGCTCATTCGAGCTATGGTCTCGTGATATAGAACATTGCCCGTGGCAAATAAACTGTTTCACCTACGCCTTGTACGCCACGTTCAGATCTACGTGGTTCTCGAGGCAGTGAGACTTGACGTTATTCTAAAATGCTGTTAGTTTAAAGTTTAGAAGCGTGATCTAATAGTTTCAATCTTCATAATCCCCGTTTGCCAGTTACTTAACACGTGGCTATTTCTATACGTCACATTCTAGCCGTAGACCTATATAAAATATAACTCGTTTCGTACAATTGTTTTGTGAATAATGAAGAAAAAAACTTTCGAACAAAATACGTTCGAACTGATATACAGTGGTGTATCAAAGATGGGCGACATAAATTATCTGTTTACCAAAATGTTGAACTACCTAGTCCTTTCCCATGATACTAAATGTTATAGAATAGAATATTTAACGAGATGACTTAATTCAGAGGGAACATATCTTTACCTGGAAGCGTCAAACGTGAGGTATGGCGACACCGCCGTTTTCACAACACCGCCTGTCATGATGGTAGATAAACCGTACTATTGTCTGAGATTTTGGTTAGTAAAAATACAACACAGTAGCATGCATACGTTAGCAATTTCTAACTATAAAGCAAAGCATGTAGTAACTAATAAATTTCTGAAGGTATAATATGTACGGCGCTGGAACAGGATCTCTCTGGGTTAGATGGAACGCAATTGGCGAGGGAGGACAACACGCAGTTGTAGAAAAATTTGCAGGTATATTGACATGAAAATTCTATGAAGCCAACCAGATTATATTTCATACCTCGTCATTCTCAAATAGGTTCGCTCAGCAAAAGACCTGGTAACTGGCGGGAAAGCTTAACAACGCTGCGATCAACGAGTCGCCTCATGTTCTTCAGACCTGTCGTTGTAAGTACATTTATTCATACCTCACTAAAGCAATATCTTTACGAATTAATTGTTTCCTTACATCTTCCTATCAGTTTGAGTTCAGGGGCATCAGAGGATTTTCATACACTAGTGACATAGCGGTTGATGACATAGTTCTATTGCCAGGAAAATGCAATGATCAAACCATTTTTTCATCAGCAGGTAAGTTTAACAGGTTTCATCGAAAGATTTCCAGCTCTATCCACCTTCTTCTATGTACTGTCATAGTAGGTGGAGCCGACCGATATTTTTGGGGACTCTGGAGTCCGTAAAAAAGAATGTACGGATTCTGTGAATTAAAAAAACACTTTCTATTTATATCAGCTACAACTGCAATATTCCGAATGATCACAACTACGGTTCCACCTTCAACAACGACTACCCCTTCTTGGAAAGCGACGCATCCTAATTTCGCTAAATGCGGAGAACACAGTTACCACCATACGACAAAGCAAAGATGCTGTAATGGAGCAGTCAGGTAACTATTTAACAACAGTATATAATACAATAGTTACTAATAAAATAGTGTACACAGTTTATCGTCTCCATTGACAGAAACGTCAAAAGTCACCATCAGCGCTGTTGTGCCACAAAGCTCTTCAACGTTATACATATGCAATGTTGCGGAGGAAACCCGATATGGTAATTCCCGAGTTGACTTAGAATACAAATTTCCGTATTCCATTCTAACCAATTACGCACTCTATAAAATCAGGGTCAATATACAAGGTTGCTGTTTCGGTAGAATCGTATATCCCAAAAAGCAACGGGGGTGCTGCGCAAATAAAGGAACTTACGATCTTATCAAAGAACGTTGCGTCAACGGAAAAGTTAAAAAAAGGAAAACGCCACTGAGGCGTCGCGGAAAAAGATCCGCTGGGAATAAATAAATATTGAATTTGTTAATTTACTTGTTACCTACTCTATGAATTCCATATAGTGCATTGTTTAATCACTGCTCTAGAGTCTAGAATCTAGATAGTTGGTAGTCATCGTACAGTACAGTAGTATGCATATATAAAAACTGTTTCGTTATATATGCCTTGTCTGCGTTCTCTCATTAATTAAAAACGTATTGCTACATGTTTTTCGTGCATAATCAAGATATTTCATCTGATCGTAAGACGCAGATTCGTTCAGTGATGTCAATGTAACAAAATCAGATAATTAGGACGTACAACAACTACATACCTACACTGGTTTTCCATAGCCAGATTTACACGGTGTCGCAATTTAGCATCAGTACAATATTTTTCCCGCCATCAGGAGAAAGCGGTCAAATTTCCTACTGAGAGAAGTCATATGTTCTCTCTTGTCGCAAATCCTGAATACATAAAACAGCATGAAGGGCTATCACACACTTTTCCGTCATATAGTCATCCGCCAAGTGGTAAATCATATTTACGCCATTTTAAAAAGTGAGCAGTCAAATTCAAATAATTTCATTACACCCACAAAAATTGAAATCCTACCTACGCAATAACGCAATTGACATAGTGTTTGTTGTCAAGTCCGATTTTTCTGCTCCCAACTAGGCTACTTTTATCATCGTTTGCGAATATTTTTAAAGCCGGAAGAAAAATCTCAGGTGAAACCAGGCAAAAACGTTACAAATTTTTTCCATTTTATTCCATAAAGTGGAAATGTAATATTCAATTGCGTCATTTGATTTCCAGCATATTTGCAAAAATAAATGGCAACACTGTCCGTCACATATATTAACAGATAATTGGTGGAAATACGGTATGCGGTCTCCTTCATAGAGGGGGGGGGGTGTTTGGTTTGGAAATCAATTCAAAAGAATTGAATATTTTTCAAAAAAGGCATAATAATATGGAAACTTAACTGTCACACCATTGAAAAAAGATCTCTATAACATGGGCAATTTTGCAGATGAAATCGCAAATCATTATTGATATAAGCAATAGATACAAATACACATCTATAATTAGACAGATAAGATTTAGTCAGCTAGCAAAATATATCATAAATGTTACAGCTTACTATCTGTGCTTGTCAGTTTTCCCTTAAAAAAGTCAATGATTTTTGCCCACGATAAAACCGCAGCACGAGCGATCGCACTTGGCTTTCCACCGAAGTAATAGGGTAGAGTTCTCAAGTTAGAATCACTATGGATGACGACTGGCATGTGTGGATATTCAATGATATGACCAGAACCCGGATAACACAATATTTCATAATCCCTTTTATTGGTGAGCTTGAAAATGTCTTTTATAAGTTGCATGAACTCCTCAACTTTCAATGAAGCATCTTCCTCACCGTATATAAATAGAAATGACGAGTCAGAATTCTGTATCTCTAACATGGTATCACCAAGCTCATCGACATTTAACATTTTATATATATCTTTCATACTGCGAGAACCGTTTAAAGTTTTCATTTTGGAATAATCCACATCGGTTGCGGGCCAGACTCGACCATGATACGTTAAGTCTATGACGTAGGGATACACAATTGGTACCACATTTACTGAACAAGCAATACCTGGTATATAGGAAGCAATGGCCATGGTTAAGGTACCCCCGATAGAATTTCCATATAATCCTATTGCTCTTTTACTCACTCTTTCATGTCTGGACAATATGTTGATTGCCTCTTCGAAATATTCTAATTCCAATGTTCTAAACATAGAAATAGAACTTGGCAAATCTTGGTATTTGTAAAATGGAAGGGCAAATGCAGCAAATCCATTACAGGCCAGTAAAGATGCAATGGCTGGGTATAATCCTGCATTCCAGCCATGGATAGTGATTATACCAGGGTGTGGACCAATACCTTTTGGAATAAAGATACTACCACGTACTCGACCTTCACGGACAGGTATACACTCCACACTATCATTAATAAACCATCTTTCCAATCTGACTTCTTCCAAACCTGCATCTCTGGAAATATCTTCTTCTTTAAGATGTTTCATATGAACAGATATAAACACGACCTGAGGTCTGGTGACGTCAGTTACAACGACTTTTTTATATTTTATTGGTCCGTCACTCAGTCTTCTCATTGCCCAAAATAGTCCCATTGGTTCGATGCCAGTATAAAACCCTCCGACAGAGTGGTCATTTTCCAAGTCAACAGTTCCGTTGTCAGAGGCGATATAGTGAGCAAAACAATGAACAGGTAAATCGTCTTCATCTGCAAGCCATGAATATAGTGTTACTTCTTGTCTAGGTTTGAGCTTTTTCACTGTAATATGGACCGGAAGGTCTGCCACTGCAATTAGTGGTTCAGCACAGATCTCAGCCATGATGTAGATCGTTCAACACATTCACATTATAATAAGCTATGATGGTCCAGTATACTTGAAAATAATAAATAGCTTTTTTAGTCGATGATTAACCGTGACAATCAGTACTCGTATTCATTATACATTCATATGGCAAACATACTTCCAATTTTGACTGACCTTTATCACGCCAACAATACAAACAAAGTTAATTCATGCAGAAAAAATAATGCATCACTGAAATCACATTTTATTCATGTTTGAATAATAATGGATAGTCTACAGATCATGTATACTTTGATAATCATTACATAAAAATTTTACAAACAGAAAATCCAAATTTAATAGAATACTTTGGAATGAAGTACATGAGAAATATCACTATGTAGTGATAAATAAGATAATTGCTCCCAGTACAGCTAACTCTAAGATTAAGACAATTATTTTTCCCGGAACGACACGGTTGCTTAAGGTGGTTGACTCGGATTCCAGTGAAATAAACCAGTTGAGCTCAAGGTTTTACACTATTATACGGATTGGAGCATGTGATCATGCATCCATCAGTTTTAACAGGTCTGCCATATTTCAAATGTTACTTTTTTATACTAGACGGCTTTGTAAAAAAAAATAGGTAGAGTGCATTCAGTTACTATCTTTGATTTAAAATGTTCATGATTTAAAGATCTTTTTCAGGTGCAGAATTGGTTTTTTGATTCTGAACTTACTGCATCATAGATGATGTTTTTCACAAATATATGAATAGTGTAATTTTCTATTAAACTTTAATCATACTTGGTGGCTGGTGCATCAGCCAACAATTAAAGACTACAAACTTCTTGTTACAATGCAGTCAAATACAACAACAAAAATTCTACATCAATTCGTCTATGTCATCTATATTACCCCAGAATGCAGCTACTAAAAGAGTGGTGGTAGTATAGTATATCAAGTCTACCTCATTTTAGGGGGTTCAGGGCAGAATTAAATTTGAAAGAACTAGAAGATATCTAAAAAAGACATTATGACCCTAACCATACCCTGAATATCGAAAATTTAGGTAAGCCGCATACAAATGAATGAATGAAAAATCAATAGTCACACTAATAAAAATAAAGTATCTATGTCACGGACAACTTCACCGAAAAACATTATAGATAAGAATGATATGCAAATGAATGATTTGAATGATAAGTTTTTGTCAGAAAGAGGAAGCGCTGAAACTTCCAATACTTCTCGCAAATGGCCAAATAAATTGTAAATGTTACAGCTTACTATTTGTGCTCGTCAGTTCTCCCTTAAAGAAGTCAATGATTTTTGCCCACGATAAAACCGCAGCACGAGCGGACGCACTTGGCTTTCCACCGAAGTGATAAGGTAGATATCCCAAGTTAGAATCACTATGATTGACGACTGGCATGTGTGGATATTCAATGACATGACCAGAACCCGGATAACACAATATTTCATAATCCATTTTATTGGTGAGCTTGAAAATGTCTTTTATAAGTTGCATGAATTCCTTACCTTTTATTGCAGCATCTTCCTCACCATATATAAATAGAAATGACGAGTTGGAATTCTGTATCTCTAACATTGAATCACCAAGCTCATCTAACTTCAACATTTTCCATGCATCTATCATACTGCGAGAACCGTTTAAAGTTTTCATTTTTGAAAAATCCACACCTGTTGAAGACCAGACTCGACCATGATACGTATAATCTCCGTAGTAGGGATAGGCAATTGGTACCACATTTACTGAACAAACAATACCTGGTATATAGGAAGCAATGGCCATGGCTATGGTACCACCGAGAGAATTTCCATATAATCCTATTCCTTTTTTACTCACTCTTTCATGTTTGGACAATATGTTGATTGCCTCTTCGAAATATTCTAATTCCAACGTTCCAACCATAGAAGCAGAGCTCGGCAAATCTTGGTATTTGTGAAAAGGAAGGGCAAATGCTGCAAATCCATTACAGGCCAGTAAAGATGCAATGGCTGGATATAATCCCGCATTCAAGCCATGGATAGTAATTATACCAGGGTGTGGACCAATACCTTTTGGAATAAACATGGTACCCCGTACTCGACCTTCGCGGACAGGTATACACTCCACACTATCATTA
>QXVX01000948.1:0-18709 GCA_013436065.1 Halocynthia aurantium | reverse complement strand
AATTCTGTTTTGAAACTGAGGATTATTTAGAAGCTTATGACGGATTGAAAACATTATTAGAGCATCAGGATAACGCAAATAAGCGATATAAAATCCTGAGGCAAATGTCAGAATGTCAGTTACTACTTGAAGAGTCTATAGCAGATATAAAAGCAGAAATCATTTCAACTGCTCAAAATCTTCACATGACTGCTTTTGATGTAGTTGCAGATGCTGACAAACACATGAATGAATCAAAGTTCCTGTCTTCTTTCATCTTGTATGTGTGTGCCAATACTATGATTTTTACAGTTGGAAGTGAAATGCGAAATATTCCTGAGGCTGGTTGTTGCTTTATGAGAGTATATGCCTTGATAAAGAAAGCGCACATCTCTCCAAATCTTCTTGGCAAACTTATACGAACCCAAGTTATTCCCAACTTTTGGAAAATGCTGGAAGAATTTCGGCAATCAAAATTCTTTACAGTACTTTTAGAGGCACGCTATATGAATATCATTGCAGGCGCATTTGGTCTGATTGGTGACTCTAATACCGTTGTCCAGATTACTAGTGAAAGCATTGCTCACATGGAGGGTAGTTTTGGTTTAAGTGTTTGCAAGCACAGTGTTTATGGTGTTTTACATATGAATGCTGGTTTAGCTAATTTACAGCTTGGTGAAGTTGCGAAAGCCACTCACATTTTGGAAGAAGCATTAGCTGTATTCCAGAAAGCAAAAGATTTTAGAAATCTTCTACAAAAGCCAGAACTAATTGAACAAGTAAAAATGCACCTGGTTCAATGTAGCAGAAAAGCAGAAAGGTAAATGTCAAAACTTAGGCATACACAAATGTTTTTATTATTGTGTATGTTTGTCCTCGGTCCACAATTTCTTCTTTCATATTTAGACAATCAACACATACCGGAATACCAGCGATTTTCCAAGGTTAGGGAAATGATTATAAAAATATCGAACCAATTCTATCTCATACCGGTTATTCCTATTTCAGGGATCGTTGATTCATCTGCTTTTCAACAAGGAACAAACTTGAATCTTTCTCAATTTCTTGGGCAAAAAACAGGTACGGGAAATTGTACCAGATTATTTTTAATTAGTTACAGGAAGTGTAACACATGCAAACACAACCCCACCCTATTTCGAAAAAAGGAAATTTACAAAAAAGACTGAATTAGATGAAACTGATTATATATAAAGAAATTGTTAAGAATCTATGTTTTATTTTTTTGGAATAGCTGTGATGATAATTGAAACTGCTACTTATAAAGAAATTTTGATGATAAATGTCATGAAAATATTTCCTTGTCGAGAGATCACCTTGAAATATTAATGAATATATATATTTAGTTGAGACGAGGCTAATTTGTTAAAACTATATTTTGCTTTCTAGTTATATTTGGAAATCCCATCCCTTCAAAAAAGATGGAAAATGAGAGAGAAAACCTCTCTAGTCTAAGAGGTTAGTCTGTTCATGTTTTGTTACTAGCTAAGTATTTCAGGCCAATGCTTTGTGGCTTCATTTGAGCTTGAATGCTACTTACTTGCAATGATTGATTTTCCCTAAAAAGCTTTATATAGAATTGAGTGTAAAAAATGGTGAAAATTAAAAGTCATACCAAACTATTGCTTGAAGTCAGTAATAATTCAGTAACATTAATAATCCACAAAATCTGTTTTCAACTTCAGAGTCGGCAGATCTTTACCATAAGAACCATGAATATTCAATGACTCTTACCACACTGAAGGAAATGTTACAGTTACTGCAGGAACCTACGCAGAAAATAGAGATTTTACAGCAGATTGCCGAATGCAAAGTCATGTGTGAACAACCATGTAACAGTGAAATAAATGACATCATTTCACTCTGTCAATCGCTTAAGATTTCACCAGTAAATGGTTTAGTAACCGCAAAAAAATGTATGGCCGATTCTCATTTTCTTCGTGCTTGCATACTGTATGTTTGTGCAGCTAAAATGTGCGAAACTGGCTGTAAACCAGACGAATGTTTCGCGATACTTGGTAGCTGTTCTGAAGGTGTAAGGAATTGCTGTGAGAAGATGATATCGAATCCAAATATGCGAGGAAATGCAATTAAAACACTACGTCAGTTCATGAATGTGGTGCATGAAGAATTGTGTAATCTGCGAGGGGTGTCTGAGAGCCCTAAAATCGTGGAAATAATCAAGTCCTTTACCAATATTGCTCTTGTTAACATTGATACTGGCTTGTATCAAGATGCAATCGATGCATGCAACTATGGCATTCAGCTTGTGGTACAACAGAGTTTCACAAATGATCAAGTCACTGTAATGCATGCTTCTTTATTAAACATTACCGGCTATGCTCATTCCCGCTTAGGAAGGGATGAAGATGCTTGCAACTATTTACGTGAATCGATTACGAAAGGTCACAATATTCCTGATACGAACCTGCGTATGAATGAGATCAGGAATACAGCAACCGATAATCTTCGAAGTATCTCTTCAGCATTGAAAATGTAAATACAACACACACATGCAATAATTTGAAAAACAATTACATTCATTCATTTCTTCATTTATATTTAGACAAAAGAATTATCAAGCCTACACTGAACGACAGAATACTGGCAATTTGAAAGGTAATTTAATTAAATTCCCGAATTTTAGCCCCATTCCTCACTGAAACAGTTACTAAATGTTACCGAGATCTCCTATTCTAAACCACTTACAACCAATAACATAAGTCACTATTATATTATCTGGACCATATGACTAAAGAAATAAAAAAAACTTTTACTTTTCAAGATGACCAGGCTTCGGCACTTCAGGAAAGAGCTTTTTCTTCATCGCCAATAGACTCTCCAGCTTCAGCGCATTCTCGACTCTGTCAAACATCTCTCTCAGTAATTTCTATAAATGACAATCTTCAAGGTGATATACAAAATCTTTATAAATATACTATTTACCATTGGCAGTGCCATTGCATCTTGCAGATGGGTCACTGGTACCTTTTCTTACCAGCGTATCCATTAAATGGGTATCCCAAAGTAGAGATATTAAAACCATCAGAACTAAGATCTAATGGGTCTAGATAAGTGTACTGATAGAATGAAACAGTAGCAATGATGGCATTCCTTCCAAGCTGTGTACAGATGGTATTACCAGGGTATATCCAGAAGTACTGCATACAATTTATTTCAGAGATGGGATTGTAGATATTTCAAAAAAATGAAAATAAATATAGAGACCAAAGAAATAAAAATATATAAACTGTAACTATTACTTTTCAAGATACCCACCAGCCTTCTGCACTTCCGGACGAGCCTCCTTCATCGTCAATGGAATCTCCAGCAACTTCTCGACTTCGTCAAACATCTCTCTCCGCAACTTCTACAGACGATGGAGCAGAAGATGCTTCTCCAATCGACCCCAAAACCGCTTCTGTGAGGCCAAAGCAAAAGCGTAATAAAAAGAAGAATAAAAAGCGCAAATAACTAAAGCATGCACGTACATGCAGTAACTACAAATGATGACTATCTGAACTGGTCATGACATAAAAAATTGGCCAATATATGAACCTTGTCTATATTTTAATCAAACAGTTTATTAAATATGCAAAAATGCTGCATTTATATATGGCAGGTTGGTCCAACTTGACCAGCATTAAGACAAAACTTTAGGTAATATAAGGATATTTTNATATACAAAGCACACGGAAGTAATTATACACAGAATATTATACATTATGCCCGAAGCAAGAAAGATTTTGAAATAGTAGCACACGAAAAAATATGTTGGGACTTTCAAAACTCTCCATTTCACTGCAGTTGGACCATCCTGATATATGGAATCAATTGAAGTTGTCGTATATGCTAGTGTAAAAGTCTTTCTGCTTATAAGTCAACTCCATTTCTGAAGTGTTTTTTAAGTTTTAGTCTATATCCATGGTATAAGTCGATCCCCCAAAATTAAGCTGAATTTTAATGTGTTATCCAGCAGCTTGGCACCAAAGTATTATATGAATAATCAGGATATTTCGTACACGTTGTGGTACAAGACTAACATAGTAGAATTAGTACACTACACCATTTGGATCTAGCATGCCTGCTGGCAGTGTCACAGCCTTATTTTGGTCTCTTCAATTTATCGATAACTTTATGCTCTGTGTATTAATCAATATATAGTTTTTCGGTGATATTTTATGCTTTAACACTCGACTTATACACCGGTATATACAATAATAAGATAATCTCCTACACCAGTCATGCTAAAGCAACAAAAGGAATGTATTTTCCTTGATAGCTCTCATTCATGTTGGTATTTTGGGCATAATAGAGAGCTTTAAATAAAATAGAGAAAAGCTTGGGAAATAATATAAATGTAAACACATGTCTGGTTTTTGTAATGCTGCAAATTGTTGTTGTAATTAGATTTCAAGTAGCGCTTGGACATTGACTTTGCTTGATAGTTGTAAGGACTTCATTTCAGCTTTATACAACTCTACAGTAGCTTCCATTGAAGTATGTTTTAAATAATTATGAGACGTGTCGTGTAGTGTATATATGTGCTGTGATACTTCGTTTTGCTATTTTAAACTAATTTGCAAACTCTTCAAGTGATTGTATATATATTGTGCATGCATATGTTGTAGAAAATTCTAATTAAAAATATTATTGGCAGCAATTAAAATTAATAGCTGAAATTTTTGACAGCATAATAATAAAGTAGTGATTGATTTGACACATTGGTTTAATTTCATTTTATTGATGTACCTGGATCCTTTGATTAGTAATTTGTAGATTACTAAGTAAAGGTATAGTGAGAGAGTCGAATTAGGGGTGAGAATAAATTTCCAGAGAGACCCAGGAATCTACAATTACATTATGGTTCATTTCCTTTCAAATTTTATCAAATTGATGGTGGGCCTATTTGTAATGCAATATATATGTAAGTGAACATATCAGTATTTCATTTGTGTTCTGTAATGTTCAGGAAGTTTAAATGGAGTGTGTTGAGGGCCATGGCCATGCAGAGATAGTAAACGACCCAGTTGAAGGGAAATATGAGTCCATTTCAAACTGATTATTAAGTATTTTTATAATCAATACTTTATGCCATATGACTTGTGTATAGGTTCCTCACCCCTTTACAACCACACTCTATCTTTGCAAGATCAATATCCTTCACCAAAAGGCCCTATTTGCCTCTTTCAATTGGATCGGGCCCCCTCTCTTAGAATCATAGGCCAATGTCAAATAACCTATACCCTATGGCCTATAGTATATAGCCATATATATGACTAGACATAAAAAGAGATATATTTGTCAAGTCATGCTAATATTAGCTATTGAGAATCCGTAAGATGGCGCTGAAGTGTTGATTGCATTAGGCTGTAAACAGATTTCATTGGATTGCTCATTAAAAGGTAAATCGAGAATATAGAACGGTAATTATTGATAATTATTACTTTCATTTCACCATGAATTCAGATTAATCTGATTAAGCTTCTCACTTGTGAGGTTTCTTTAGTAGAGCAGTGTGAAATGTAATATGACTGAATAACAATACTGTTATTTTCCACAGCGTTGATTTATTTCGCATCTTCTCTGGTTAGTTAGTACTGTACTTGCAGAGTGTACCTATACTATCCAGTTCAGAATTCATGTGGGTTTGGTAAGGATTAGGTATTTGAAAAAAGGGATCGCACTGTTATACTAGTAGTGAAAGGCGTGATACTAAATAATTATCCTAACATAGCACAAGGGTTAGACCGTTAGAGCAATCTGTAAACACAGTTTAGTATAAAGATGTCGTAACTATCTTCTTTATGATCCCAACTGACGCTTGGGCTAGAAAAAGGATGTTTGGATTTTCCACAACAGTTAGTTTCAACAGTTTCTGCAGAAGGTTTTTGTAAGTGGTATTGTATGTGCTTTAGTCGTAATTTGCTTCAATATAGAATGTCAACTAACCAGTACTGTACATCACCATATTTTTTTTTAACTTAGTGTACAAGTATAGTGGACGTCACTTATTGTGATCGCCTTGTCATTCTGATAACAATAACTGGATGATAACATTAAGGGTGGGATATGAATATGTTTTGGTCCTGATTGATATTTGATAACAATACACGATTGATAATATTATCCGATAATAAGAGTATTTGAAAAACTACTGTACTGTATTTTTCAAATGCTGCGCACCCTGTCACTCATGCCACCCATGCTACCCATGCCACAACAACTGTTCACTTACACCTGTAGTGCTCATAAGTATTATTGTTCGTTAGGTCGTAAGGCCTAGAACATTACTGTGATGCTAAATGTACGTATATAATAATGTATACAGTAAGTCCCCGAGTTACGAACATTCGTGTTACGAACTTTCGAAGATACGAACACGGAACGTAACCTGTACGTATGCCCGGGACTTACTGTATAATATTATATAATGTGGTGAGTGACATGACGAAGTAATTCTCTTTACAAATATCAATAACTTTGCAATATCAATATTCTTCACTCTCTGATCGGGCGTAGCACTGTTGATCGTTTGTTTATATTTTCGTTCAGTTTAATTCAGCTGTAGCAACCTTTACAATTTTTGCTGGGTGGGAGCAAAGGCAGGATAATAAAGGTGAGGACGATAGCGTCATTCGCATTGTGTCTAAGTGCAGACAATATAACTCATCCGCTCCTACTTTACTTCTCTCGTGTCAGTTACTACAGTAACGTAAATCGTAAAGTGAAAGGTGCTGTATCCTGAATCGACTTTGTCTTTCCAAATTCATAAATCTCTTATAAAGGTTCTAGTCTTACACACTTTCGTACATTTTTAGTATAGATTCAGATTGAATATAGATTCATAAATACATTTACCAAAGGGATAGTAATTCTAAATAAGCAATCTAAGAGGCTCCCTAGTAAGGTAAATCCACAACATGCTATTGAGAGAAATTGACAAGGCAGTGCAGTCCCCGTTTCGTGTTCTTGACTAAGCACGAGTCAATTAGTTATGAAGTTAAAAAAGACTATTTAGCCGTGCTATATATTTTTCCAATGGGACGAATGAGACTAGTGCCTGGTCTGTAAATGTTGGATGTTGGTTGTAGTGAACGTTAGAACAATCTGTAAACACAGTACCGTTTACGAATGTCGTAACTATCATCTTTGTGATCCAACTCACGCTCCAACGAAAAAGAGAATGTTGGAATTTCGCGCTATTTTGAAACTGATTTCGTGAATGTGAATGTCATTTACGAAATTTGTGGTCCTAGTAAATCACATTTTGTGGAAAAGGTGACAAAAGTATGCGGGTTCTGGTATATTCGTTAATAAAAGGCGCCGTTGTTTAAATAAAAACATTCCTATTATATATTATCAACGTAGCGAAACTATCACCATTATAGATGATTCAAGCGAAGCGCAGATGGCAGAACGAACCATAAGCACAATACCGAATATAGATATAGGTTGACAGTAATGCGATTGTTTTTTATTTACAAGAAAGAGAGATAAAGGATCCTTTGTTGTCCAACTGACGCTTAGGCGAGGTTTGAGTTTCGCAACATATAAAATTGGATTTTGCACAGACCCGAAAACCAGTGAGCGATAGAAAAGATGGCCCCAAGGTTTCATACTTCAAACCGCTATAACTTGATAAATCTCAATGAAATTTATATATAATGATAAAACCTACATTTTTTTCACAAGTTTCAGCCCGATACATTTTCGTTAACTTATTGAAAATGGACGGCAAATCAGTATTTTTCTCGTACGTTTAATACTCTCAATGTATCGATTAAGAATTGTTAATAACTCTCGTTGGAAATATCGGACCAAGTTTATTCTTATATCACTAGATTCAGGAAATTGTACTGAAAACAGCCAACTAACCCCCATACCCTAAAGTGCGCAGTGTTCCTCCACCACACCTCGACAAAGTTCTAGCTGCAGACGCCGATCGACGGTAGATGCGCAACACTAATTACATAGATTGTGAATAACTATATTCATTCATTCGTTCATAACACCATCTCAGTATTTTTATATGCTCCATTTATATCAACTAAACAATGAGGTCTAGATGGCACCAACAATATAAAAATAACTCTCAATATGATTTTGCACAGAAACTTGAAATTATAAATAGAATTATGACACAGTCAAGATCTATACGTCATTAAATCAACGACAGGATAATGTCGGACACTGAAGACAAGGATGGTAATTTTTTTACATTTCCTGTAACGTGCTGTAGATCAGGGGTGTCAAACTCAAATAGCACTTAGGGCCGCATAAGCAATTTCGAGTAGGATGGCGGGCCGCACCAACAAATCAAAGATACCTTCTTTGTAATAATAATAAATTATCAAACCAATACAGATATGTACGCAAACATTAACTACGTAATTACGTAGGTCTACATATGTAGGCATGTGAAAATCCAGTCTCTATGGGTCGCATTGCACATATACATGTTGCTATGGAGTCGAATATATGTTCATAATGTGTTGACAACAATGTCATAATGTTACGCAAGTTCAAAAACGCAACTTTGTAGCATGCGGTCTTAGTCCTGGTGACTAGATAATTTTCTTTAATAAGATGCTAGTTCCGAGATTACTATTGTTAAGTCAAAAGATCATTTTGTTTGGTCGATATTGTTGTGTGGGCCGCACTCGAAGTCTTCGAGGGCCGCATGCGGCCCGCGGGCCGCGTGTTTGACAACCCTGCTGTAGATTGTGTGTTGCATTGTATGTCTTATATTTGCAGAATCTCTGGACGTTCAGTGCGACAATTCTTCCTCTAGTTCCGGTGAGAATTTAATATCGGAGATTGAGAATTTCACTTTAGGTAACTTCACAATATTGCTATCTAAATTACGGTATATTAAATCGTCATGAGCACATATTCATCCATCTTTTGAATTTTTATATAACACTTTTTTTAGGGGCAAAAGATTCGTGGTAATAAAACTTATTCTAAGACAAACGAAAAACTGCATTAGATTTTTTTCATAAATGTCTTTAAAAATGGGTAAATCAATGTTCACCATAAATTCAACGTGAAATATCGTTAACAATGGCAACAGCTAGCACATTTGAATGGCATGCAACCTTCCTAGATCCATCTAATGCTCGTACCGCTGGCACTGTTCAGGCCAGAAAAGAGAGGAACTTTGTTTGATAACGCAATGATATTCTCACAAATGTTGCAGAGCATATATGTACCGATAGTAGTGAAAGGGTTAAATCCGAAATCTCCTATTCCTTATGAATGAAACGTTACTGCCCATTTACGGAATGTTGTTATCGAGTTACATATAAAGGTATCTCTGTCACGTATAGCCTATATCTATTAGGTTTGCAATAACCCTGTACACCACGAGAATTACGTATTATGTATGTTCTCATGGGGTCAAATATATCTACACGGGGTATTGGTATAAGCATCATCATCTAGTTGACTGGAATGACGTACATCCTTCACAATCAAGATTCAGAATTTTTCGATTATTAACAGATGATCCTGCTACATCGGTGTCATCAACTGAACAAACTTTAGAAAATACGAGGCAACTGCAGATCAATCAGCCACAACAGTCTGTTACTCAACCACCAGGTATGACACAAAATATGATGATTTTGCAGTTCAAAAATCGGTGCGCGGTAATACGGATAGTAGCCACCTTCGTTCATAGCATGTGGAACGGCCATTGCCCACTTGCGGAATGTTTGTACGGGTTATTTACTCACACTCCTAAATGTATCTCCGTCATGCTATCATCCTGTAACCTATTGCTATGAAATTCGCCACAAACACTGTTCATAACGAAAGTAAAGTTTTCCTCGGGTTGATTGTCTGTGGAGGCGCATGGTAACATGACACGCATCGTATGCCATATTTATCCTGTACTTGAATGACGTACATCTTTTACAATCACGATTTTGAAGTGAAAGTTAAATTATAAAAAAAACATATTGTATTGAAGGAAAGCTGAAAGATAGAACTTTTATCCTATATTTCATGCAGTGTGATAATTTTTACATCGGATTTACAGATATTCCTGATGAATCGGTGTCCTTAACTGAGCAGATTTTAGAGAATACAAGGGAGCTGCAGATCAATCAGCCACAAGAGCCTGTTGCCGAACAATCAGGTATGATACATTGTTTCTTTGTTCGGCTTCAAAAACAACATCGCCATTTCTGAATAGATCTTACCTAAATTTTGCACGGAGGTCAAGATGCCTCGCAGAATAATGCATAAATATATAATCCTGTTTTGGGCTCCATCCGGGTCCAATCCTATTTAAGACTGCTTCTATAGTGGCCAATACAAAATATGGTCAAAATAATATACCTATGAATTTATAATGCTGCTAAATGACTTTATGTCAGATCTTACCATGTAGGAAGTTTTCTAACGCATGGAATCCAGTTATACAGTGAGATTCGTTTTACCGGGTTTTATCCTTTGCTGTAAAGCAATCACTTCGATATTCGATAGCCAACCCTTACTACCTTAGTTGTGTGATTCCCACCCCCTGTCAATGTAGATATTGGTGAAAGTGATGGGTATTTTCTATTATTTTAATAATTATAGTATTTATTATTATTTATTTATCGATGTATTTATTTATAATATTCTAGTTCAAATATCTGGGGGAGAATTTGTTGGAGCTCACTTTGGATCGACTAACTATCATTTGGCTAAGCATGGTAAGTGGCAATAGATTCCTCTGAATCTTTTTAATAGAATTCACTATTTTGGTCACACGAATATTTATTTAGTTTCTTATTTTCTAATTGCAGAACATGTTGATAACCGTCAGTCACATCAAACCGTTCACTATCATCAGCATTACCATCATGCTCAAGGTATGTAGCCAGTAACATCTGTAATTTTTTGGATTTGATGGAATGTCAATAGAATTGATAAAGAATAATACACAGCTAATAATGGATAAGGGAAAATTTTAATAAAACTATTCAGCAATTCTGTTAAATTATAAAATTCCAGTGTTGCTATTCTACGTTATCAGGTGTCAGACACATCAAAATGTGGCATGTAATCCTAGCTGTTATATGGTACTTATTATGAATATTGTGTAATTTTATAGAATCTCAGAAGAGCGAAGAATCGGGTATGAAATATATTTACTAACTAGCTAACAAAATATTTTTAAACCTGTCATAACCTCTACGTCTTACGATCGAGGACATCCAATATTCGAAGAAATGTGTCATTTATTAATTAGATATAAAAAGGATAATGGCCGGCTTAATTCCATATGTTTATTTCGTTTCCATGGCTAAATTACATAGTACTTCAAGTACCATGTATATGACAGTGACACAAATGACGCACAGCAAATCATGGTACTAAACATGATACTTGCAAGTACCATCTGAAAGAGATAGTCTAGCAAAGTACCATGTCCATAGTACCATGTAATATTTTGCTACTCAGCAGAATTACAGTAGTTTCAGAATTTCATCTATAGTAGTTTTTCAGTTTTAGGCGAACTTTATTTCTGAGCGTGGCCAGCAAGCTTAACAGTACGTTAAACGACTGCTTTGAATCGTGAAAATTTCGAACGAATTTTTGTAGCGAACGAATGGTGAAATTTCATTCGCTACATAAATAGTCAGTCAAAACATTCCTAATAATTCGGCTTCCCCTAGTGCAGTGGTTCTCAACTGGGGGCCTGTGGCCCCCTTGGGGAGCCACGAGACCTTCGCCGGGGAGCCACGAGCAGGCGGCCGCTGGCCCCCCTATAGATATCATCAATCTGTATCTTGCTCTTGGGCTCGCCTGAGGAGGCCCTTTATATTCAGCTCCATCTTAGACACAGCAAGGCGAATATAACTGAGAACATAGGGGTAGGGGGCCTCGGTAGGGGGCCAGTGGGTCTCGGTAGGGGGGAAGGGGGCCTTGTTAGGGGGGCCACGAGGCCTCGAAGCCTCGGTAGGGGGGCCACGGACCAAAAAAGGTTGAGAACCACTGCCCTAGTGCAACTGTAGGAGGTTGCGATTGAGCATTCAGCAGTCTCAAGTCTATTTGTTTTATGATTACTCATCTTATGTTGCAATTCCATGACGTTCATAACCATAACAGTTCTATCGGTACTTGTTCTGCGAAGTACTACCATACTTTTTCCTTTCTAAAACACTGATGCACTGCTGTACAATTTACTCTTTAAAGTATGCTTTCTCAGAGGGCAGTAGTACCGTATTTCTCATTTGTCACTCTCGAACTATATTGCGGCAATGGAAACGTGAGAACTTCTAGGACTAGGGAATTCCACTCAAAAACATGGTATTTGTAAGATAAACTACAGTACCTCAAATGATACTATGATACTAAGTTGTATCATTTTGACCTTATATAAGACATCATGTCATATGTAATAATATTGCATTTTCCTGCAATGCATCAATTCAAATGAAACATTTGTAATGCTGACATTGTAGGAAAATCAGAATGAGTTGTCATTTAGGAGCAAGGGTGTATCTATTATAACCCTACATGAAAATTACAATTACAACCTTCCTTGATGTCAATTCTGGCATTTCTTTCTTTCCTATCTGAGAATCTCTTAAATAAAAACTGCTGACTGACGCCCCCGTCAAATGGCCTATGCCACATCTTGGTAACGCCTTTGGTTCTGGAGTCAATTCTAGGGAGTTGGT
This sequence comes from Halocynthia aurantium, assembly GCA_013436065.1. NCBI lineage: Eukaryota > Metazoa > Chordata > Ascidiacea > Stolidobranchia > Pyuridae > Halocynthia > Halocynthia aurantium. The sequence goes on along the minus strand of QXVX01000948.1, from coordinate 6,032 downwards.
GAAAAATCATTTTATTTGTAAAACGCTTTCACACTAGATTCACACATTTGCCATGCAACAAATATAATTTCGTTCTTTATACCAGTGGTTCCCAACCTTTCTATGCTCGCGGACCGGTAAACGTCTAAAAATGCTTTGCGGACCGGTTAACGTTAAAAAATGCTTTGCGGACCAGTAACATAGATCGTGGTTATTATTAGCAGTAAGTAAAACAGGAAATGTCGGCAACTCACACATCAATCACCAGACCTATGATTGTTGCAAAACAATTTTGTCTAGTAAATTTTTGTTGTATAATATTACAACAGTATAAGAGTAATTCGGTAGTGAAACTACAAAAGATAAGATGCAATTCAATTCAAAATCAGTGGGAGAATTGTTCTTATTGCCTTTGTAATCATAATGCGTTGGTTAGCATTTCGATTCGTTTTCAATTCCGTTGGGAAGATGTACAAAACTTGTTTGGTCACGGCATGTCGCTTTATATTTTAACTATACAAATGACCATGTATTTTTTGAGGACCGACACGAAAATTAACGCAGACCGGCGGTTGGGAACCACTGCTTTATACAATACATTTGTGAGACGCAACAAATACATCACTTCCTTGCCTTACAAGAGAGAAAAATCTACTGACAAATCATTTTTTCTGCTCAAACATTTCAGGCTGATCAGTCAGTGTTCTAATGTTGGTTCACCTCCTCATCATGAGATGTGATATCACAACATTATATGTTGTTTCAGATTACATTAGGCTTTCAGAAACCATACGAATGTGGCATGAGAAAAAGATCAACAAAACTGGCAATGTCTTTTATGGTGAGAAAATGAGTAAAACAACTGGAACACGAAAGCTTGCGATAAAGTCTCTTCCATACGATGAAGAACAAAATAGAGAAGCTGAGATGTTAACCAAACTTAATCCACATAAACATGTTGTTTCAATTGTCGAGTCCAATGATTATCGCCAAGGTCCCGTTCCATACATCTACATAGCAATGGAACTTTGCCACACACAGAATCTATATGAACATGTCATTGAGAACAAAAACAACAAAGTTCTCTTTGATCCACAACTGAGTATTTCTCAGGCTAAACAATTGCTGGAAGGGTTAAGTTACATTCATGAGAACGACATAATTCATCGAGACTTTAAACCACACAATGTTTTGCTTTCGCTCGACAAGAAAACTCTCAAAATCGCTGATTTTGGTTTGAGCAAACCAATGACCAGTGGTCGTTCCGTCACAGCCCAAAGCAAAAGTAGAGTCGGTACAGATGGATACAGAGCTCCAGAAACCTACAATAGCGACGTAATATCAAAGCAAGCTGACATCTACTCGCTAGGTCTTGTATTTTACTTTCTCTGGAGTTATGGCTGTCACCCCTTCGGAGATGATCCTGATATGTGGAATGCGAACATAAAGAAGGACAGAGATCGCGACCTCAGTAAGCTACTGGTTGAAGATAAGGATGCTGCAATAGACCTGCTTCAATGGACATTGAAGTTTATTCCAAAAGATCGTCCTACAGCTGATACTATTTCGAAACATGTATGCTTTGGAGGCACGGCAACTGCTCCTAGGCAACGGAATTTATCTGGTACATACCATATTAGTCTTGAATACATGCAATCACACATATACTATTCCACTCTTCCAATTCAACTGAAACATATTATTTATCTTACTTATAGGCACAAAACTGACACATCAGGATGATAGTAACGTGGCTCGCAGTCAGGTCCAAAGGGACAAAATAAGGTTCAGAGCAATGACTCAGCTTAAAAGTAAGAATAATCACATTTTATTGTTCAATTTCTGCATACACAATAACACATTCCTTGATTGACAGAACAAGCAGAAGGCTGTTTTGACACTGAGGATTATTCAGGAGCTTATGGTCGATTGAAAACATTATTAGAGCATCAGGATAACGCAAATAAGCGATATAAAATCCTGAGGCAAATGGCAGAATGTCAGTTACTACTTGAAGAGCCTATAGCAGATATAACAGCAGAAATCATTTCAACTGCTCAAAATCTTCACATAACTGTGGCTGATGTAGTTTCAGATGCTGACAAATACTTGAATGAATCAAAGTTACTGCCTTCTTTCATCTTGTATCTGTGTGCCAATACTATGATTTTCACAATTGGAAGTGAAATGCGAGATATTCCTGAAGCTGGTTGTTGCTTATTGAGAGTATATGCCTTGATAATGAAAGCGCCCGAGTCTTCAAGTCTATTTTTAAGAATACGAGTCATTCCCTATGTGTACAAAATGCTGGAAGAGTTTCGACAATCAAAATTCTTTACAGCACTTTCAGAGGCAGTCTATGTGAATATCATTGCAGCAGCATTTGCTCAGATTGGTGATTCCAATGCTATTGTCCTGATTTCCAGTGAAAGCATTGCTCACATGGAGGATAGTTTTGGTTTAAGTGTTTGCAAGCACTATGTTTATGGTGCTTTACATTTAACTGCTGGATTAGCTTATTCACAGCTTGGTGAAGTTGCAAAAGCCACTCACTTCTTTGAAAAAGCATTAGCTGTATTCCAGGAAGCTGAGGATTATCTAAATCCTCTACATAAGTCAGAACTAATAGGACAAGTTAAACTGAACGTGCTTCACTCTAGCAGAAAAGAAAAAAGGTAAATATCAAAACTTAGACACACACAAATCATTTCTTTACTGTGTATATTTGTCCTCATTCCTCAATTTCTTCTTTCATATTTAGACGATCAACACATGCTGAAATACCAGCGATTTTCCAAGGTTTGGGAAATGATTATAAAAATATTATGTTAATTCTATCTCTTACCGGTTATTCCATTTACAGGGATCGTTGATCCATCTGATTATCAACCAGGAACGAACTTTAATCTTTCTAAATTTCTTGGTCAAAACACAGGTACGGGAAATTGTACCAGTTTTTTTTTAGTAGTTACAGGAAGTGGTACATTGACACCAGTGCCGGATTAAGGCTCTGCTGGCCCTAAGGCACTTTTTGATTGGTGGCCTGAAAATACAGATATTTTGGTTTTACCGATAAAAGGGTATGAAAACCTTCAAGAAAAAGGACAAGGACAAGGACAAACGCGTAAATGAAGAAGGATGCCATTTATTTACATAAAAATGAGGAAAGCATTTTTGTCATCACCTGATGATTATCAATTTTTTTGTGGCCTTTTTTTTGGCTGGTCCCAAGGCACGTGCCTTATTTACCTAATGGTTAATCCGGCACTAATTGACATGCGAACACCACCCGAATTTAAAAAAAGTAAATTTCCATAGAAGACTGAATTAGATGAAACTGATTCATATAAGGAAATTGTGATGATGAATGTCATCATCTTGAAATCTTCATAAATATAGTTTTATATAATTCAGGCTGGGGATGAGGCTAAATTCATGAAAACTATGTTTTGCTTTTTAGTTATATTTGGAAATCCAATTCCTTTAAAAAAGATGGAAAATGAAAGTGAAGAACTGTCCAGTCTAAGAGGTTAGTCTATTTATATCTTGGTACTAGCCAAGTATTCCAGGCCAATGCTTTGTGGCTTTATAAATTAATTACAATGCTTGACTTGTCCTAAGAAGTTTTATAAATTAGGTGTTGCTCTTTGTAAAAAATGGTGAAAATCAAAAGTCATACCAAACTCTTGCTTGAAGTCAGTAATAATTCAGTAATATTAATAATACAAAAATCTTTTTTCTATTTCAGAGTCGGCTGATCTTTACCATAAGAACCATGAATATTCAATGACTCTTACCACACTGAAGGAAATGTTACAGTTACTGCAGGAACCTACGCAGAAAATAGAGATTTTACAGCAGATTGCCGAATGCAAAGTCATGTGTGAACAACCATGTAACAGTGAAATAAATGACATCATTTCACTCTGTCAATCGCTTAAGATTTCACCAGTAAATGGTTTAGTAACCGCAAAAAAATGTATGGCCGATTCTCATTTTCTTCGTGCTTGCATACTGTATGTTTGTGCAGCTAAAATGTGCGAAACTGGCTGTAAACCAGACGAATGTTTCGCGATACTTGGTAGCTGTTCTGAAGGTGTAAGGAATTGCTGTGAGAAGATGATATCGAATCCAAATATGCGAGGAAATGCAATTAAAACACTACGTCAGTTCATGAATGTGGTGCATGAAGAATTGTGTAATCTGCGAGGGGTGTCTGAGAGCCCTAAAATCGTGGAAATAATCAAGTCCTTTACCAATATTGCTCTTGTTAACATTGATACTGGCTTGTATCAAGATGCAATCGATGCATGCAACTATGGCATTCAGCTTGTGGTACAACAGAGTTTCACAAATGATCAAGTCACTGTAATGCATGCTTCTTTATTAAACATTACCGGCTATGCTCATTCCCGCTTAGGAAGGGATGAAGATGCTTGCAACTATTTACGTGAATCGATTACGAAAGGTCACAATATTCCTGATACGAACCTGCGTATGAATGAGATCAGGAATACAGCAACCGATAATCTTCGAAGTATCTCTTCAGCATTGAAAATGTAAATACAACACACACATGCAATAATTTGAAAAACAATTACATTCATTCATTTCTTCATTTATATTTAGACAAAAGAATTATCAAGCCTACACTGAACGACAGAATACTGGCAATTTGAAAGGTAATTTAATTAAATTCCCGAATTTTAGCCCCATTCCTCACTGAAACAGTTACTAAATGTTACCGAGATCTCCTATTCTAAACCACTTACAACCAATAACATAAGTCACTATTATATTATCTGGACCATATGACTAAAGAAATAAAAAAAACTTTTACTTTTCAAGATGACCAGGCTTCGGCACTTCAGGAAAGAGCTTCTTCTTCATCGCCAATAGACTCTCCAGAGCATTCTCGACTTCGTCAAACATCTCTCTCAGTAACTTCTATAAATGACAATCTTCAAGGTGATATCCAAAATCTTTATAAATATACTATTTACCATTGGCAGTGCCATTGCATCTTGCAGATGGGTCACTGGTACCTTTTCTTACCATCGTATTCATTAAATGGGTATCCCAATGTAGAGATATTAAAACCATCAGAACTAAGATCTAATGGGTCTAGATAAGTCTACTGATAGAATGAAACAGTAGCAATGATGGCATTCCTTCTAAGCTGTGTACAGATGGTATTGCCAGGGTAAATCCAGAAGTACTGCATACAATTTATTTCAGAGATGGGATTGTAGATATTTAAAAAAAATGAAAATAAATATAGAGACCAAAGAAATAAAAATGTCTGAACTGTATATAAGCACTGGTCTATATACTTTTGTTGATGACGCCAGGATGGCGTCCTTTAATTAATTGGTTACTGTTCCCAGGATATTTATAATTGGTCTAACAAGCTGAGACCATGTTTTANATAATTGGTCTAACAAGCTGAGACCATGTTTTAATTGTCTAACAAGCTTTGACCCCTTGTTTCTACTTGATCTTATGTCGATCAGTAATTGGATCTACTTCTTTTATTATATGATACCTACATGAGAACCATGCTATGTCATTCATTACACTGTAACTATTACTTTTGAAGATACCCACCAGTCTTGTCCACTTCCGGACGAGCCTTCTTCATCGTCAATGGAATCTTCAGCACATTCTCGACTTCGTCAAACATCTCTCTCCGCAACTTCTACAGACGATGGAGCAGAAGATGCTTCTCTGAGCGACCCCAAAACCGCTTCTGTGAGGCCCAAGCAAAAGCGTAATAGAAAGAAGAATAAAAAGCGCAAATAACTAAAGCGTGCACGTACATGTAGTAACTACAAATGATGACTATCTGAACTGGACATGACATATTAAATTGGCCAATATATAAACCTTGTCTATATTTTAATCAAACAGTTTATCAAATATGTAAAAATGCTGCATTTATATATGGCAGGTTGGCCTAACTTGACCAGCTAAGACTAAATTTTGGGTAATATAAAGATATGTGATTATATACAAAGCACACGGAAGTAATTATACACAGAATATTATACATT
>QXVX01000932.1:1182-11956 GCA_013436065.1 Halocynthia aurantium | reverse complement strand
TTTTTTATTGGGAATTTATATTTTCTCTTTTTAAAATTTTGCGCCTCTTGAAAATTAACTCTCATCCTCCCAATACCACGCTCAGCCCTCACGTGTGCACGCTCACTCTACGCCACCTTGTGCATTGGGAGATTTTCTGTGTCAGAGAAGAGGGTGCGATTTTTTATCCTTACTTCTTTTTTTTTTCGAAATTTTATTCCCTTAAGAAATTTGCGCTCAGGCTACCTGTCCCCTACCCAGGCCCGGATTAAGACCCTTGGAAGCCCTAAACACTGAGCAAATTTGGTGCCGCCATACATTTGTAATTCAAAATATAAACAATAATAAACCATAAAATAATATTGCAGGAAAAACATGATGACACAGGAAGTTTTATAAACAGAACTTAATAATATTTCATTAAATTTTATAAAGGAAAATATATTTCTTCAGTTTAATAATTCAAATGGTAAATTCGGTCATGAAAAAATTTCTGAGGTGCCCTATGCCTATGCTTATTTTACTTATAGGATTAAACCACTACTGCACCTACCCCACGCTACGCGACAGTTTGCACCCATCAGTTCCCGAAACAGGTCAAATTCCATGGCCGAATGCACAAGTACTTATTACGTAATGAGTAGTTATCGTGGCGGTGGGTCCTTGTTGTCGCTTCATCGATTCGCTTCTGAGGGAACCTCGTAAATAGTAATGATAACTGCTATCTCTCAGGACGAACGAATGATCTCTTAATTGAAACGTAAAATGTTAACGAGCACATACACGAACGAAATCATATTTATGTTTTTGAGCAGACGCCGTAAATTATTATTTTCAATCGTATTTTAGGCTGCCTGGGTTAGTTTAAATGGGTGTATTTTACCTATGAGGATTCCAGGTCCCTATATTTACCCAAATATCGAATATAAATTATTTATTGGAGACGGTATTTATCTGTTTGTTTGGTAGAAATGTCTGCGAAGGTCTTTTCTCCTCGCTTCAATTCCATCAATTGCGGTCTCAGTTTGTTCAAATAGTAGATAAACAGGGCAGATTTACCAAAAGGCCAAGTATAACATTCTGGGGGCCCATTGAAACTAATTTATCGTAATGATGTGTTATATTGTGTTGAAATAATATATGGAATAATTTGTCTGCATTAATCCGACGTGTTGTTATGGCCGCAGCGACATTCCCCCAGGCTCCAGAACATCTTGTTTTGAAATATAACACCGCAATGATCAGTGCCAGGATACCCACGCGATATTTAGATGAAATGGGCCCAACTGTTTTTTTTTATAGCATACTTTTACTTACATTCACTTGTACTTATATAGATAAATTGAACCTTGGGGACCCAATTCGGACCCCCTTCTTGAAAAAAAAGTTGCCTATAACACATCCATGCCTGTTTTCAGAGCGCCAAGTCAAAAATCCTAGGAACACACACATACACTCACAGTTGTTTCTTTATTCATGCGATACCTTATAGCGTAAACAAGCGAACACACATACAAACATTTGCTTTTATTTATATTGATACTGTAGATATATCCAGGGGTGTTGTGGTAATTTTATAAGTGATTTTAAAGGTATTGGAGCTCCAAAATGGTATGTTGCTACGATTGGCAACTTTGTCTCACACCGTTCTCGTAAATGGACAGGAAGCGTTCACGTGAGTGCATCGGGCACGTACACAATTCCAGCAGGTTTACTATTAAATATATAAGAAAATAATAAGCCTACGATTGCCTGTTAACCCATCATTCACTTGTAAAGGTGGTGGAGTGGCGCTCCGGTACGATCCGATACGCTCCGGCAGCACTACACCACTGGATTTATCATTGCGTGGGCTGTTAAGTCTATTTTCACGTAATCCTTTCCCTCCCTGGATAAGATCAGCTCTTAGTAATATCATATTACACTGAGTATATTGACGTACAGAACGTGAGAGCCATAATATTACTTATAGCTAAGGAATGCCAGTTGCTACAAAATATGTGAGTGGGATTCGCTTGCTTACTTCCATTAATGCACCATAGCTTTTCACATAACACAGAACGCACGTAAGATATGCACCGTTAGAAGTAGATGGAATATATAAAAAGCATGTGAATACGCCCCTTGCTCTGACGTCCCCTAGCGGCGGGATAAAAATTACTCCAAGTCCTTTAAAGGCTTACCCGGGCAGTGCTGGGTATCTTTGCTAGTATATTAATAATTCATATCATTTTGCTGTATAAGTTTTTGACACCACTGTATAAACAAACATTACAGTATTTTGTGGAGTTCATCTGCACCCACTAACGTCAGCGCCTTAATCAGTCCTTAACTACATGTTAATCCGAAGTTAAGACTACACTCAAGTTCAAGGCATTATTTCGTGATAATAGGAATTAAGGACAATTGCATATTTTCGCGCCATTCAAATTCCGAAGCGTAACGAAAATAATAAAACAGAAATAGTGCAAATACAAAATTTTCGATACGGGATGAATATTTTGATAAATAAAACCTAAAAATTCATGTTTTTTTCGCGCACATCCGGCGTCTTAAGAGAGAGAGCATTCAAATCAATACAAGCGTGAACAATTCAAGCACTTTCTCCCACACAATAAAATTTACAAATATTTTATGGGTTAGTAATAATGCGCACCTGAACGTCGAGAACTGACTTTCACCTTATATAGGTCGGATAATATATAACAAAAATTCGTTGCCTCCAGCTGTCTAGTTAAGTACACAAGCCTATATATATATACCGTCGTCCCTCGCTATATCGCGGTTCACTTGATTAGTGCATCGCGGATTTTATATAATATTGTATTGTATTTATTTTATTTCATGATAAATGCCGTGCCGTACAGTACTAGTATGTTTAAGCGATACAAGTTTTTAAAATTTAAATAACAGGTCAAATGATTGTGGGAACCCCCCCCCCCCCCCCCAAGAGTGTGTGAATGATTTATAATGGTTTAGAATACGTTTAAATATGTTCAAATAATAAATAAATATGTGGTTTCTACTTCGCGGATTTTCACCTATTGCGGGGGTTACGTTCCAGAAGGCAACTACAAAAACTAAAATAACCGGTGCTTATTGCTACATAGTCAGTGTGAGAATGGGTCTAAACAGCGCTTTGTGACATATTATATTCGTTGTTACATCGGCATTACATGTGTATAGGAAATGTTATGATTTGGACTTTTACATGATCTAAAATTGAACGCTGCATTGTCATTTAATTCCACAAATCCTGGNGTGAATGATTTATAATGGTTTAGAATACGTTTAAATATGTTCAAATAATGAAATAAATATGTGGTTTCTACTTCGCGGATTTTCACCTATTGTGGGGGTTACGTTCCAGAAGGCAACTACGAAAACTAAAATAACCGGTGCTTATTGCTACATAGTCAGTGTGAGAAGGAATCTAAACAGCGCTTTGTGACATATTATATTCGTTGTTACATGTGTATTGCGTGTGTATAGGACATGGTTTTGAACTCTGCATTGTCATTAAATTTCACAAATCCTGGCCCAGGAATGTAATCCTGTGTTCCCACTTGACTCCACCGAGCTCCAGGCCAAATAGTATGGACGTTGATAAATTCACAAATTAAGTACAGACAGACCAAGCATTGAATGAGGAACTTATCTCAAATTTACGGTCGTTCCTGCTTAATTTGAATACAAGTTTCTTCAGGAATTTCGATTGTTAATTCAACGAATTGTTTTGAACGTTGAGTCGTAATTTTCTCATTCAAAATCATCCAATCGTAAAACGCAATAATACGAGATGGAATGCTGTTAATACGCGTTTCGATTGTCGTTTGTTTATTCGTTCGTGGAATTATTTGATAACCGGGAAGAATTTGGGAATGTCAGATGGGTAGGAGGTCGCTTGACTAGAATTGTCACGGTAAAATCCTGCTTCCATCTCAGAGATCCCTGCTAGATATCAATAGGTTGCCCGCGAACCCTCATGAGATTTATTGAGCAGTAAGAAATATTTCTAGAGCCTACTTGTTGACACCACTGCATGTAGGAGGCTGATGCGCTGTGGTTGTACATTTAAGATGTGTTTTTGTCGAATAATTTTGTGTATCAGAATATCAAATTCAATCACAGTAGCGGCCTAGTAGAAACATCCAGATCTAACGTAATATAGTGAAGTTCATTTCATAAATTACGCACAGTAAGACATTGAAATGAAATCAGTTATTTTTAAAAGTATTTTCGACTATCGTCATCTCCCGATGCTCGTAGCCTTGGTCTAGCTCTAGCACATCACAATCACTTGAAACCATGGGTAACTGAATTATCGAAAATAATGAAAGTAGCGTATTATTATAGGGCCCTTTATATCTACAGTCAGGGCCCAAATTTAAAGAATTATAACATGTTCCAATAATCAATATATATATATTACTGTAATTATTTCGCAATGACCAAACGTCATCAAATATTACGTAATATTATAACTGTAAGAAATAAGAATTTCAACACAATGTAACACATCCTTACGACAATTTAGTTTCAGTAGGACCCAGTTACCGGTGGGCCTTAGGGCTTACTTGGCCTATCGGCAAATCCTTACATACCTAAAGTATCGTTTACCATTTCTCCTGTGGTCCAGTTATTTTTATCGTGATTGATCGTGGCTCAACTGGGAGCAGAAATTACATGGTGGGAATCTAGTTTTCACACAAATTGTTGAAATTCTTCAAGATTTGGCGTCATTATCTTTGCGGTGCATAAAAGAGAAGTATTCTGCTTACATTCGGTACTTTCCAAAATTCTATACCACACCGGAAGTAGAGATATATAAGCATTATGTCGTAACCATACCGAAACTGAAACTATACACGCCCCAGGTCTAAATCCAGCCTATACACATGAGCGGTGAAGGGGGTTGAAAGGTTTAAATACGATTGCTTCCTAACAATCTCTATCATGGTAATAGAAACTCGAAGGTTGAATATGGTTCGAGAGTTCCATCAAGTGGCGAAAGTCGCGTATTGCCTCCCTTTACTAGGTTAAGTGAGAATCTTAAAACTATCCCCGGATCCTGAAATGTTAGAAATAGCTTTATATCTCTTGCCAGAATTTGTTCCACATATTCACTGTATCGTTTCACCACTGGAATGTCGTAATATTATGACAATCGGTCATTTGTTCCACTTCATTTATTCTGTAAGTGTGATGACATAATATGTTTTGAATGACCACTCGACCAATCCGGATCAAACCAAACAAACCACGCTCTCAGCTAATTCATAAAGTAACAATTTCCATCCCTTCGGCTATGCAGTTCAATGTACAGTATTTAAATAGGGATAATTTTCTGATTTCTGATTTTACTATTAAGGCGTCATAATCCGGAAAGCACTTTCTTCATTGTGAGTTGACAAGAGTTCGAGATTATTTATTTTGGCTCCAGAGCAAATATGATCAAGGAGCGTAAAGCTCTCAACTTTGACATTTGGCGGGAAGATGATAAGGTTACCCTCCAAGCATGAGACACACCGCCTAAATGATTATTTCCACAAAAATGATGCATAACATACTAGTAGTACTGTATGGCGGCAACGGCATTCATCATGAAATAAAATACATACAATACAATATTACATAAAAATCCGCGATGTGGTGAATCCGCGAAAAGTGAACCGCGATATAGCGAGGGATGACTGTATGTAGTCTTAGGAATATTTGTTCTTATAAATTAGCTATCTGATATCTGAAATAGCTATGTGTACATTAACTGAGTACAACAGGCTTCCACGTTAGTTTCATTACACGTCATTGCGAAGTTGAAATCGTCGATCATTAATTTATTCGAACATTCTTTTCCGCTTCTTCAGAGACAATCGAAACTCTTAAACGATAGTTTGTTTGTTTTTCTTCGTCTTCATACCGCACACGGGGAAACCTTTGTTTATTCTGCCCTTACTTAAATATTAGTGATTAGTTAGCGCTAACTTGTTGCTTCCTCGTATGCCATCTGTCTTTGATTAATTTATCCCACATTGGATATACAGGTCCGTTGCCAGACTAATATTTCGGCAACGGAATTTACTACTGTACTGTACTAGCACTACAAGCAACATACAGAGAAAGCGACACAGTTATTCTTGTTGCTTGTATATCGGATGTATGGGCAGGGGCTTGGATTTATTAATAGGCCAAGTAGGCCACTGGTCTAGACTCTAGAGACCAACGGTATCTGGGGGACCACTGAAACTAAATCGTCGTGATGATGTCTTATATTATGTTGAAATTCTTATTTCTTAGTTGTAGTCTTAGATAGTGTGTAATATTTAATTACATTTGGCCTTTGCAAAATAATTACAGTAATATATATATATATTGATTCGAAACATGCATTTGGGGCCCAATGATGAGCTTGTACTAGGGCCCACAAGTATATAAACATGGTGTAGGCGCAAATTCGTCCCTGTCCCTGAGGCCTGCTGTCTAGGTGGCTTCCTAGTTGTCCTAACGATGATTGATATGTCCCCTTTCCCATCATCCCTGTGTATATATTTGTGATTTCCCGTTTATGGATGCATGTTCCTTTAGCAGGTCCTGATTAAGGTCGGCAACTACTTCCCGAGATGTTTTTACCGAGATACAGTGTGCGCTTAGATATGTATTGGGATTATTGGTCTCTGTTTGTTGATACTGTTCCCTTTCTTGCTTCCTTTTGCATCTAATTTAATTTCTATGTTGATGGACCAAGAACCTGAGATGCCCCGACCAAGGTCTGAAACCCTGCGAAGGAAATGTTGTTTACTTTGCCCAGGGATGGTGGAATTGCTACTTTGCCTCCTTATAGAAATAGAGGATGTAGAAATTCTTTATTCCTCATTCGTTCTTAAGTTTTAAACAACCATTTGACAATGTGGAGAGGCGGTTTAAACTTTGACCCGGCGCCATTTTCAAGCTTCTTCTAATTGATACATTAACAAAAGAGTTTAGAACAAGCACGACACAAGATGTGTTGGGAAAGGATCGAGTGCTCTCGCAGAAACATTGACAAATACAAAATACGTAACTTACAAAGACATGAAACGTTCCGAATACTCTGAACTAAGTGGTTTTAGAGTCAATGATATTGCTACTGTATCTATTTTTAAAGGAAATATTTTTCAATACTGTTCGTGGCTAAGGCCGGTAGCAAGAGCAGGATTGCATTTACTAGTAGGCCAAGTAGGCAACTGGCCTATGTTGATTATTGGTATCTGGTATCTTGGGGCCCATTGAAACTAATTTGTAGTAAGGATGTGTTACATTGTGTTGAAATTCTTATTTCTTACATTATAATATCATGTTATATTTGGTGACATTTGGCCATTGCAAAATAATTGCAGTAATATATATATAGGTTATTGAAACATGCAAACATTTCTAGAAATGTAGGGGCCCAGTGATGAATTTTTCCTACAAGTAGGTAAACCCAGGAATGGTTTTGGGTTCGATGGTCTTGTTTGCATTGCTTGCTACATAATGTATCTATTTTTCAGTGGCAGTGACAAGCTATGATGGCGCCCTGAACCTGAATTTCGCGCCTCTGCAAATAATCCGTGAGTCCGTAATTTATTTTCTTCATACAATAAACACTCGGCTTAATCATAACATTGGCATTTCGGATAATCGGGGGTAATTAATTCATGTTATATAGGGTTTTTATTGGAGATACTTATCATAATAAAGCGACTAAACAATGTCTAAAGATCACGAATATTTTTATACTATTCTAGCGTTGGGGCCGAAGGTCGCATCTCTTCAAATGCGATAACACAACCACAAACAAACTCGCATCATTTGAAATAATTTTAAATTGTTTATGCCGTGACGTAATACTAACATTAACCAATGATAACAGCGCAGTTAATCATAATCGTCACAATGGAGTAAATGTATGCGAGTTTGTGTTGAATGACATATATGTCTGCGAAATAAGCAATTTATAAATGCTTGAAGGCGACTGCTATCATTGTCTCCCGGAGTTTTCGGGGAAGTAGATAGCGAAAAAAGCGAGTAATTTTAAGTGTATTTGTCAAGATAAGGCTGGAAACAGCAGGCCCCGTTCCCCCGGTCTTTTGTTTATTTTTAAATTTGTCTATTGATAACGTCACAATTAAAAACGGCGACAGAGTTATCGGGGTTTGCTATGAATAGAACTGGATGTGTGTACGAATGCAGCCGCAATAGTATTTTAATCGCTTACTTATTTGTGATAGTATTTCCTGTATGCATAGTAAATATTGTGTTGTGTAGAAGCTGCGTTAGTTATTGTTGCAGGTATTACGCAATTTTATATAAGATTGCAGTCACCCTCTTACCTTTACATCTTATATAACGTTAGTTCTGGATTAACCGGAGGGCCAGTGGCCCAGGACCCCACTAGTATCTGGGGGCTCACTGAAACTAGTTCGTCGTAATGATATGTTACATTTTGTTGAAATTGTTCATGCAGTCACAATTTTCCCTTTACGCTATTTCGAAACTCGTACTTGATTTACTTTTTGCGACCCCTAAAACTCGTCGCCCGACCCTGCGCCTGGTCGCAACTCCCAGTTTAGGAAGCCCTGGTCTAAATACTCGATTACTGAATCCCTATTTCATTTAATTCACAAAACTCGAAGCCTTCCCTGTCCGTTCCTTTATCGTCAACTTCTGTATAATAAATGAAAATACAATTTCCGCTACATGGCGCTGCGGTGTTATTTTCACTGTAATAGCGATTCAACCTTTGAACTGACCTTAACGAAATGACATCGCTACAGCGATTATCGGCAAGTTGCAGAAGATCCTTGAAATTTAAATTTTTGGGTTGAATGTAGAAATCTGAGCAGTTTACCGTTTAAATTTCCTCAGAAAATGGCCGAAATAGTTAGAATTGGTGACGCAGATTACGCAATTCATGAATACAGGAATTTTCTCGCTGTTTTTCGATGCAAAAGGAGGAAAAAACGAAGCGATGTGAGAATTATTTTTCACCAATATGAGGGAGGCGAAAGGTTTGAAACGTCCGTTTGACTCCATTTTAATTACTTTCTTTAAAACGTGTTCACAACGATTTTAACCTTTTTATTCTTGATAGGTTCGTAGTAAAACACACCATTGCTAAAGAGATTCAAGGATCATGGAGATTGTTATCGTTTGACGAAGTTTTCTGTGAATCAATGGCGTCAAATCAACTCGTTTTCTTGCTGGTCAAAAACGACCCTGTGTTGCAACACAATGAAGCTTCTCTTATTGTATTGAGGAATTTTAAGGACTTTGATGTCATTCCACTTCTCGAGTCTCTTCAGCTGTTCAGCGACAAAAACATTGAAGTTTTGTTGGTCGATGGCCCGGCTTTATTTCTGTTTGATAAAAAGAATTCCGAAGTGACTTATTACAATATTCCCGGATGCAAATTATCCCATTGCTGTAAGAACGATTCGATCAGACTCTCGTGCACACTCGAAGGAGCTAAAGAGTCCTTCTCTCTGGCTTTTATTCGTTTATACAAAACGGGTTTCGATTTCCCGGATAAAGTTTACGAGTTTGTAGTGGTTAAAAAATTTCTCAGGGATGATAGCTCTGAAATCCAAGGTATGGGTAATAAGGGAACAGTTGTGATGCTGAGACTGAGAGTAGAAGGAGCATTGTGTGATAGTTGCTTGGAGGTGAAGCCGAAGGACATGGCCTTAACTGCTACTGATATAGAATTTACTCCAGCTAACCTTGTGAACTGTATAAATTTTGTTTATCCTGTGATGACAGGTGTCAGAAATAATTCTAAACCTTGTGGTGCCTCTCTCCCTTTATTAGTCTTTACTGACATTGGTCAATTAATGTACGTTTTGAATGGAGAAATAATGAATATTTGTGATTTACCTCAAGTGGAGTTGCCTCGTATATTGAAATGCAACTGGAAAGACCCTGTTCTGGTTTTGAAGGACCAAAAATCATCCACTGTCCATATTATCCATTCAAATTCTCTCAAATTAGTAAAGTCCTTCGATGATGTCGTTAGTGTTGTCGTAGGCGACTTGATGAAATCTGGGAAAAGTCAAATTTTTCTGCTAAAAAAATCATTTCTGACCGAAGAAATCGGATCTTTGGATGAATACGTTCTCATCAAAGATGAATTGGATCTTGAAAATGATGAAATGAAGTCAAAGGAAGACGTTGGAGTAAGCATGGAATGCTCTGGAGGATCTGCGATTGATTTATTCAGTTCCTTGATGGATGTTGATGACGTTCCTGCTACCGATCATCTCGACGTGAAGAAGGATGTCTTTGCGATGTTGCAGAACAAAATTCTGATGAAAAAAATCGCGGTGCGAAAAGCTGAGGATGCGAATGCAAATTACGATGTTGTAATAAAGAAGAGTGCTGGTGTCTTGCGTGCGATGTGCTCAAACCAACAAGAAATTCCTGAGTTAGAAGAGGATAATGCGTTATTAGATTTAGTGTCTGTCGATTTGAATAGGTGGAACAGCGATGAGTGATGCGCAGTACCACTGATACATTCCCCATTTCTAGAAATGTAGAAGGTCAACTAGGCTCGAGAGGGGGCAAAATATTGACTTCACAAGGCCACATTTATAATTTTCATTTACAGTGGTGCTCCGTACTCCGTAATGGATCACAAGGTCGTTCGAACTCTCAATTGTTCGAGGTTCAAATCAATTTTTCCCATTAGAAGTAATGGAAAGTGAATAAATCCATTCCGAAACCATTAGCTTGAACTGCTGTATATGCTCCTGGCAAAATTATGATTAATTAAATTAGA
>QXVX01000929.1:6620-16895 GCA_013436065.1 Halocynthia aurantium | reverse complement strand
ACTTCTTTACTATACCTCCAAATTCATATACTAAAAAAGAAAATTCAAACTAGCAATACATCTCTGAGCTGGTATTATTTCTCCATTTGCTTTGTAATGTATCTCTTCGAAACTAAAACTGATATCATAACACTCGCAACCATATAAGAGAATAATTCAGTTACGAAGCGTTCACCCGTATATTTATACTATGGTCAGATAGGTTTCATTTATATATATAATACACAATTGCTGGAAAATATAAATTAGTCAGTCGGCGAGTCAGTTATGTGCGTCGTCAATAATTTGAATATAATATGAAACATACCCTGCTTCCATGAATGCATATTGTTTTATCTCCAGGTTTTCCCACTTTACGAAGTATTCGGGGGTTGGTATTGCGTATACACTTTAAAATTATTTAGTCAACTGGATGACGCAGTACGGAAGCAGCGTAAAATCCTTGATTCTGAGAATCCTCGGAACAGAATTGCTGAAATTCCTCCCTTGTGTGAAAATGCACCGACATTTCTCATTCACAAATATGTTGTTAATTTTGTAGTTACATCCGTCCAAACTTTCATTCATTGAACCTTTTTTTACTCTGCTGTTCGTAATATCCAAAATTTTCTTATTTTTCTAATGTGATGCAAAGTTCGATTTTTTATTGAGTCTTACATTTCTTGATTACTTTTTCAGGATAAATCAAGTCAGTTTATTGAAAAGACTTCGTAGCATTGCAGAGCAGCACAATCTCGGTCTTGGAATCACAATCAAACTTCTGTTCAACATAATCGCTGCGCTCTTCGACTACAACACAAAGACAAGAGATTGCATGAAGGTTAGTGCCTACCTTCATATTTCTAACAATTGCATTACACCAGTGGTCCTAACCTTTTTCATATCGCGTACCACTTGGAGATCTAGTATATGTATATTGCCTAAAAACTTCTCTTGACGGTCAAAGAAATTAAATCTTTTAATTATCAATTTGTAAAGAAATTTGTAAATAAATTTTGTAAAGAAAATCACAACAAGTAGCCGAAGTTTTAACTTGACATAATAAATTAATGCTCTCTTTGCTTGTAAATTTAACTAAATTTGAAGGCACTCGCGTACAACTTGGATTGCTCTCGCCTACCACTAGTGGTCCGCCTACCACATGTTGGGAACCACTGCATTACAACAAGTACTTGGAGACAAAATTTGACACAAAAATCAATTTAAACCCGTTACTTTGTTCATTCCTGGGTCAAATAATGAGTATTTACAGCACGTTTCTTTAATCAGTTAATAATTATTATAATCAGTCTGAGCCATGGAATGAAGTTCTCAACTTTGTGGAAGAACTCCTGGATATTCTGCTGGAAAACGACAATATTTTGCTGTCGGAAAACATCACCGACGATTCGGAAAACCTCTCAGACAACACTACGGTAAATTATAATAATTGCTGCCAAACTTGTAGATTATTTGATAATAATTTTCTCATAGCGGGATTTAATTGATGATTTTCACACTATTTTAGCACCTTTAGCCAAGTAATTTTTTGGATCTGGCACATCTGCTTCTGTAATTAAGTTGAATTGCAATTAAGTGGAAATTCAGCTTGGAACAGGACTAAGCAACTTCACTAGCGTTCAATAGCGAATTAAAACTAGTCATCTCCTGAATGAATACTACTTTTGAACTCTTTTGAGACATGCTACGATTTTACTATCTAGTTCATCAATTCCACTCATTTCATCTCTTTCTCTCGGTCTAGCAAGCTGTAGGTTTGGGTTTGAAGACCACATGATTAAATTACAAATTGAATTCGGCTTGGAACTTGAAGTACGCTGGGTTAGACGAAGGAAATTTTTGTTACAGGGAATTAAAAGTAGTCCTGCCCTGTAAATATTACTTTTTAGACAAAAACTGAAATAATCCTAGCAGACTTGACTTGAAACTGAGAGCTACTCTGACTAAGTTCATTTAGTGTGTGGGTGATGACACAGAATCATTTTTTCTTGTTATCTCTCATTTTATATAAACAATTGAGTTCTTTACTGGAACAAGTTTTTCTGCTGAAATAGACATTATGTCATATGACACCAAGATTTTGTGATACCAGTGTTCCCACAAATAAAAACACAGTTTGTGATTGCTTTCAATACTAAGTGGGTAATTATAGTGTTGTAATCAGACATCTTAGTCTGTGCACGAAGTGTCTCGTCTATCGTTTAATACAAGTTATATGTGAATCCTGGATCACTATTTTGATAATCAGAATAAAACTGAAGCAAGAGTCCAAAAAAACATACGTTGGTAAGAGGATTTTTAATAGGATTGGGTTCGTGAAAATAATGCTATTTTGGATTTGTTTAAACATGATTTTGAGTTCATTGCTACAGGGAACCCTAGCTCAGATGGTCTGATATATTTCGATTCGTATAAAACGGCTAAAACTTCTACTGTAACGCTAATGAACCCAAACTTTGCTCTATATTAACCCTCATGGAGCACTCAACCCTCAATAACCCTCCGCCTTACTTGATTTGAATAGTGCACTAGTAAGCGTGAAGGTTAATTTCTCTTGTCATGTTGTTGCCCTGAGGATAATAATGATGAAGCAATGATTAAGCTACTTTGAGAATTACATTAACAAACTATCAACTCAATCAATAGATGGTTAACTATAATTTTCACCTTCCAACAATGGACCAATTCTCCCTATCCTCCTTTCCTAGGAAGTGGTTTTCAAATATAAAAAATTAAAAATCGTTTCAAAAACAGTCCAGAATATTAAAAGCTAGTAAAGTATATAACAGGTGTCTCTAAACTTTGCTATATAATGCTATGAACTATTTGCATTTGTCTTCTGTCCAGGTTGACCCTGGACTTGTATGACTATTGTGTATGGGTGGTAGAAAACAAAGCATCTGACTTTCCTGTAATATTATTCCTCCTAGGGTGTCTAATAATTGCATATATGATAGGTTGGAGGTTAAGTAAATATTAATAAATAATACTAATTATTAGCGGGTTATTCTGTTTCATACTTAAGGTTTTAATAATAATAATCACATATCTATCTTCTGCACAACACTTGAAGATAGTTGATACAGTTTATGGTAACGAATAGCAATCTAGCTATTATTTTCTATTAACCACTTAATACGATTCATATATTCAAATATCTTTTTTTCCACAGGAATATCGAGTGAAAGGGAAGGTGGTTGCTCTAGTCGAGAAACTTGATGCAGAATTTACAAAGATTCTTCAGAATGCAGACGCACATTCGACTGAATATGTCCAATTATTAAAAGATGAAAACAGGGTGATGAAGGTCATTAAAAAGCTGTCAGACTTCACTGTGATGAAGGTAACTGAAATGTAATCGTATAAATAATATTATTAATGCCGGCGTATAGGGTCGAGTCTTGAATTAGAAAAAACCACCCGAAACGTAGGGGTGGACTAATATGCCGATCATGAAGTTGCAGAGACAAAAATAAGGCCGTGACATTACCAGCAGGCCTACATCCATACGGTAGTGTACTAATTCTACCAGGCTAGGTCTTGTAGAATAACTTGTCTGAATTATCTTAACTTGTCTGAATTATCTAAGCTTCATATACTACTTGTATTATAAGCTGCTGGTTAACACTTACATATTCTTGATAGTGAGATGGAAGTGGTGCTGCCTTATTTTGGTTATTGATATATTGGTCAAACGTTTTTTAAAAACCTGAAATACACCTCCGAAACTGACTTAAAACCTTACTGCAAAAACTGTCTTTCTGAAATATATTTTTTATTCCAGGGAACCACCGAGGACGTATGCATTGCATATCTTCTACGCATCCAGCATGTGTATTACAAGTTTGATTACAAAGCTAGAGATGACAAACTTGCTGCTGAGATAACGGAAAAAAAAGATGAAGAAGAACAGGAAGAAAAACAGGAAGATGAAAATGAAGATGAAGTTGAAGACGAGAAAGTTTGTATATAAAATTTCATTCTCTATTAATTCAATAAGGAATTGTTTACTCAATGCTCAATACAAGGAAGCCAGTGGAGGATTCTCCAAGTTTGAAAATCAAGCAACTGATATTCCAAACTACTTTTTTATGTATTGAGTGTCACTAAAAGAAAACTTTTGAAAATTACTTCAGTGGTTGGTTTATAAAACTGATCTACAAGAAAAAAATACAAAAAAAACTAACAACCGTTTCTATGTAATTCCGGGTGCGCTGATTTCAAATCTGGTGTCAGATTTTTCCCATCACGTCGCGTTTTTGATTTACCAGCATGCATGTATTTACCATGCAAATTTAAAACATTTACCATGTGATTATAATCAATTATCCCATTTGGCCTGAATATTTTCACATCTTCAGAGTCTCACAAATTTG
This sequence comes from Halocynthia aurantium, assembly GCA_013436065.1. Classification (NCBI taxonomy): domain Eukaryota; kingdom Metazoa; phylum Chordata; class Ascidiacea; order Stolidobranchia; family Pyuridae; genus Halocynthia; species Halocynthia aurantium. The sequence goes on along the minus strand of QXVX01000929.1, from coordinate 12,519 downwards.
GACCACCCTGCTATAGGTTGCAAGATTTACCAATGCCTCCCAAAGTGATTTTCTCTTATTATTTCTATTATTTCCTTTAATGCCTTAGGAGCCGGCAGAAGAAAAAGTAGATGCTCCTCTAGACTCAACTATGGAAATGAACTCGGAGAAATTGATGGCGATGCTTTGCAAGTATATTTATACAAAGGATTCGTCCGATAGGATCAGAACCAGGTATAACAATGTTTGCGCTAGAAACCTGGTAAAATGCCCTATGTAAAATAGATTTTTCTCTTCTCTTTCTTCAAGATAGATGTAATATAAATATACATTCAAACCAGGCGTTCATTCTCCTTTCATTTTTTGATTTTTTACATTTTAATTTAATTTTTTTCTGTGTCTGGTTGCAAGAACTGAACGTAGCTTAGAGGGAATAGTGCTGAGAATTTCACTAGGTACAGTACTGTTGTTTACAAAATCTACTTCATACTTCAGGGCAATCCTGCATCACATCTATCACAATGCTATTCATGATCGTTGGTACGAGGCTCGAGACTTGATGCTGATGTCTCATCTGCAGGAAAATATCAATTTCTCAGATATTCCAACCCAGGTAATTATGACAGACAATAGGGAAAACATTGCAAGCTATCTTTCCTCCATTACTCAATAGTTCAAATTCAATTCAATTTTTCAGATCCTTTACAATAGAACCATGGTTCAGCTTGGACTCTGTGCTTTCCGTCAAGGTTTGATGCAGGTACAATCATCTTTATTTCTGTTCTACTCCCAGATGTGGTAGCTTCCTGTATACTTACCTCCTATAAACATTTTTTGCTCTTCTAGGAAGCTCACAATGCTCTGGTTGACATCCAGTCGAGCGGAAGAGCAAAAGAACTCCTTGCTCAAGGTCTACTGATCCAGAGACAAGGAGAACGGATGACTCCGGAGCAAGAGAAGCTGGAAAAAGGAAGACAGATTCCTTTCCATATGCATATTAACTTGGAATTGCTAGAGTAAGAAAGTTTATTTAGGATTCGAGGATTCTTTTAGCACGGTTTCAAAGTGTTTCGAGTTATTTGCTTCTTAATCACATTAAGTTTGTATGCATGAGATAATACAGAAACTGTAGCTCATGGGCCTCAATCTAAGTTTAGAGCAGGTTCGAAGTGCGTTAACTATTTTAACCAAATTAATCACAAAGACCTCCTCCCTATTGATCATCTTATACATAGCCTAGTTCTCTGTTTGATATGTATTTTTTTATATAGATGTGTATATCTTGTGTCTGCAATGCTGCTTGAGATCCCGTACATCGCAGCGCATGAGTTTGACGCCCGTAGAAGAATGATTTCGAAGCAGTTTCATCACCAACTTCGTGTCAGCGAAAGACAGGTTCAATCCCTTGTGTTTATTGCATGCCACTGAGAAGGGGGTTCAGGTGGTGCATTGTACCCAGCCTCAGATCCAATGGAGTCCTGTGAATTCCTTTAGAATATTATATATATAATAATGTGTCCATGCATACACAAAGGAAAAGAATCTTTGATAAAATTCTCCTTTGATGCCCCTGTTTAATATATAGGGGCCTTAGGAGCATTAAGGGAATGCCCAATGAGCTGGGATTGATGGGTGAGCCATGGCCCGCTAGGTCAACTAAAAAAATTCAGTATACCGCCGTAGAATGCCTTTTATCATTCACAATTTTTACTTGCTTGAAATGTTGCAAGTGTTAATTAATCTGTTACACTGAATTTTAGGCATTGCTCGGCCCACCAGACAACATGAGAGAACATGTAGTTGCAGCAGCAAAGGCTATGAAGATGGGAGATCATAGTACTTGTCTGCAATATATCATCAATGATAAGATGATTAACAAAGTGAGGCTAAACTCTTAAAGAGCTGTAATATATTTCACCACTATCAACCTGGCACTCAATTATTTATTCTTCCTGTGCAATGCCAATCTCACATTTATAAATTTCCTGTATTGTCAGGTCTGGGGTTTGTTCTCCGAGTCCCACAAAGTCAAGCTGATGTTGGAGGAGAAGATTAAAGAAGAATCTCTGAGGACTTATCTCTTTACATACAGTCAATTCTTTGACAATATGAGGTTGTTATATAGGAATGTCTTCATTATTTCAGCCATGTGATCAGGCCTTCCTTAGATCAATGAAGAGTATATATACAGGCAATTTCTTGAACTATCCAAAATCTGCTATGATAGCTATGATCCATAAAGACCATACAATATAGTCATTACAAAACATACCTTTTTTTTAGTTTGGCCTGGCTTTCGGAGCTGTTTGATTTTGACCAAGCATCATGCCACAGAATCATTAGTAAGATGATTTTCAATGAAGAACTTGCTGCATCATGGGATGAACCATCTTTCAGTCTTGAGCTTCATAAAACTGAGCCAACCAGGCTCCAGAATATGGCATTGCAACTTGCTGACAAAGTATAAATCATTATTCAATTATAGATATTCAAGATTAAGTACCACACCCTTTATTATTATCAAATTTTGATCATATTTATCCTCATCAGGTAACATCTCTAGTCGATGTGAATGAGAGGATACTTGAATCAAAATCTGGAGGAGGATTTCAGAATTACAGACAAGGTCTGCATATTTTTTTTCTCTTCTATTCAACTTTCTTAGTTAAGAATCTCCTTCATCTTCAACCAAGATGTTGTGGCATATAATGTTACAGTAATCAAAGGGTTCTTAGCCAGTTAACCGATCACAGATTAAAACTGTTATAATATATGTTTGGGATTTTGACCTTTGGGGTCAAACATTCTTGGAAGGGGGGATAACGTTCTGACATTTGGTGAAAATGGATCAATGTGTCAAAAGGTTGAGAGCCATTGCACTGAAATTTTCCACATAGTCTGTATCCCAGAATATTGCATTCGGGGGTTCCCATCCTTCCATTGATGCCCCAAGCATATGCTTATTTTTCTTATAGGGTTAATTTGTCACCACTTGTACTGTATGTCATAGAGGCAAAGTATAATATTTATTACTGTTTTCAGACGGAGGAGATCGAGGGAACTACCAACAAGGAGGTCGAGGCCGAGGACGTAACCAGAATTATCGTGGATATAACCGCAAGGAAGGCGGTGGTTATCAGTCGCGAGGCGGGGGTTATCAGTCCCGAGGTGGGGGTTATCAGTCACGAGGAGGGGGTTATCAGTCCAGAGGTGGGGGTTATCAGTCACGAAACCAGGGTGGAGATTACCAGTCACGGAACCAGGGTGGAGATTACCAGTCGCGAAACCAGGGCGGGGGTTATCAGTCACGAGGTGGGGGTTATCAGTCGCGAGGCGGAGGTTATCAGTCTCGAGGAGGGGGCTATCAGTCACGAGGTGGGGGTTATCAGTCACGGAACCAGGGCGGAGATTATTCCAGTTTCGGAGGAGGAGGCCAAGGATCGTATCAAAACAGGAACCAAGACAATTATCACAGACAATACTAAATCATCTGCTGAACTAAAGGTAAGCAGAATAGAAGTCAAAGACTTGTGCGATTTCAACTCGAATTAACTCCAATTTTTTTCATCTTAAAATAGAGAACAGGACTCCGTCATTTTGGATAATTATACTTGTGTTGTGTGGAACCAAGTTCTAACAAAATTTATATAACTCCAAGTTCCTTGTGCTGAAGAAGAGAACTGAATGTCTGCTCTGTATTCACATTTTTTCTTTGTTTGTAAATTTTTTGGTGGCTTTTTCTTTCGTGACTAGAACTGGATATGAATGTTTGTCTTTTGATGGTTTGGAAAAAATGGAAACTTTCAAATGGTCGTCATTCAGTTGGAACTTTATAGATTGTTATTATTGCCGTGGTAGCCTTGTAATTAAACTTCAGAAACTTGCAAAGGTGATACTATAGTATGCAATCTACTTCAATTTTTGGAGGTAGTCGTTTGGTCTAGTCGAAATATTTCGCATACGGCTCCCGTTAGTTTGCTATGCATATGAGACTTATGTGTGTGGATTTGCTATGAAATTCTGCATTGATTGGCGTGTCGTATATAGTGGGACAGCAATTGGTCAACGAGTTATTAGGGGTTTTCAACGCAGGGTCACTCGTTACTGCCGACCGGAAATAATTATTCGATCTTCGAAATAGATTTTTTCGGGGTTAACCTGAATCAATCGACCCAATTTTTTCAAGGAATGTTAGTTTATGTACTACGTCTCATATGTGTTAATTTTAGCGTGATTGGATCAATAGAAGTTCATTCATAAGTGTTGATTGTACTTTGCCGTCTAGCGGTTGGAAGTTTTTACTTCACTTAGCGGTTATAAATGATCCAACAGCGACATCTCGCGGTTAGAAATTTTTACTTTACCTAACGCTTATGAATGAACTTCTAATGATCCAATCATGCTGAAATTTGCATATATGAGACGTAATACATAAACCAACATTCCCTGAAAAAATTGGGTTGATTGATTTAGGTTTACTCCGAAAAAATATATTTCTAAACCCGAATACCTATTTGTTCGGAGTTAACCTGAATCAATCGACCTCATTTTTTTAGAGAATGTTGGTATATGTATTACGTCTCATATGTGCTAATTTCAGCATGATTGGATCATTAGAAGTTTATTCATAAGCTTAGGTAAAGTAAAAATTTCTAACCGCGAGATGTCGCTGTTGGATCATTTATAACCGTTAAGTGAAGTAAAAACTTCCAACCGCTAGACGGCAAAGTACAATCAACACTTATGAATGAATTTATAATTATCCAATCATGCTGAAATTAGCACATATGAGACATAATACATAAAACAACATTTCCTGAAAAAATGGGGTCGATTGATTTAGTTTACCCCAAAAAAATCTATTTCTAAACCGAATACTTATTTTTTTCCGGGTTAATCTGAATTAATCGACCTCATTTTTTCAGAGAATGTTGGTTTATATATTACGTCTCATATGTGTCAATTTCAGCATGATCGGATCATTAGAAGTTCATTTAAATGCGTTAGGTAAAGTAAATATTTCTAACCGCGAGATGTCGCTGTTGGATCATTTATAACTATTAAGTGAAATAAAAACTTCCAACCGCTAGACGGCAAAGTACAATCAAAACTTTTGAATGAGCTGTAATGATCCAATCACGTTAAAATTAGCACATATGAGACATAATATATAAAACAACATTTTCTACAAATATTGGGAAGATTGATTTAGGTTAACCCCGGAAAAATCTATTTCGAAACTCCACTTATATTCTTCACTACTATTTTGTTACGATTATTACTATCATTAGTTGTCTGTACAATTTTTACTCCCTATAATGTCTATTGTCTTCTGTGTCATTGAAAAACATTCAATTCTAGATTGTGAACGGCTCCTGGAACCAATTCATGACGTAGTGAAAAGCATTCCTGTACATAAATCGGGCGTTGAAAGCCTCGCTTGTTCGTTTGGTGGTAACATTATAAAATAAGAATTTCAGCGCATAATAAGAACCCTACTTAAAACCTGAAGAAAAGTAAACTTTAATTAGCTAACATTGCAGAGACGTGGGATGATTATTGCTACAGTATCAAAACCCATCACTAAATTTCCTCTTGTAGTATTTGAGGACGTTCTCTAATCCCTGTGTAATTAAACAATTTTACCAATAATAACGTCGCCTATTTATTTGTTTCGACCAATCATCTGATTAGTGAAATGTTCCTCAAATGCGCGTTTACGTCAGATCGCGAATTTCAATCAGACACGTGTAAAAAATTCGTTCTCTTCGGTTAAAATACTGTTACTAGCCCTCATTGTGTTGCTGTTGCTCAACGTTAGCAGTTGTTTGTCCAGAGCTGGTTAGAGTTAGACAGTTAGTCAGTGCGCGGCCGTTTAGATTAATATATTATTGCTATTTATATCCATTGCTATTTTTAT
>QXVX01000918.1:1682-27505 GCA_013436065.1 Halocynthia aurantium | reverse complement strand
ACCGACTCCGAAGTCATAGTGGTGTGTGACGCAAGTGATTCTAATGACGCAAGTAAGCCCCAAGACTATTTTTTCTTCCAAGTCAGGAATAGTTTGACCTAATTGCTTCGGTTCATTCAAACATGTTTGGCCGATTTTTTCCACGCTCACGTAAAGTAGCCCTGTACGTTAACGAATCATTGGTTAATAAAGTCATCTAGGCTCCAGAGAACCATTCATTACTCAATTCTTTCCATGCTGCTTTTTCAGGTAGTAATCCATGTGGTTTCAAGCCAACTTCATGTGCCATGTCGCCTTCCCAAGGCCTGAGCGATTTCGGAAACATTCATATATCACATCACGGCAGACCTGCGGAAACTAAAAACGTCGCTGCGTCCACTTCTAACTCCAGAAGCAGCGTGGTGTTCCACACAAGCTCTGTAGAAAACCAACCAATCCTTGACAATACAGCCTCTGGTTACCAATCTCCGCCTAATCAAACCTCTTTGTTGCATCAGATTCCCTACAGAAGTGTTTTTACGTCACGCGACGAAAAAGCCGCCATTTCTATATTAACCACTATGGAAACAAGGCAAAATATGAGCGAAGCGACTAGCCATATGGACGTTGACTGTTCTTCCAAACAAAATCAAGTATAATTATAGCGATAATTCTTATGCAAATACTTGCCCTGAACGATCCATCTTGTAGGTGGATGAACATATTGCTTTCGCATCCGTAGAAGTTCCATAGCCCTGTAAGCATAGATGATACTGTTTATGATCTTGAACTTGTAACAGTACTAACCTGCCATGTTTAACTGCCAACTTGAAATGAATTTCGAGGTGTTTAACAGCATTATATATCGGGAAGATCTCACCAGTACAGTCCTGAATAACAGCTAAGTGGAGTTCTTTAGACAGACATAGACTTGAATTCAAATTCAATCACATTCAAATTGAATTGATACACCAGCATTAGTCAACCCCTAAATGCCAGATAAGTCGATGGCAGCCACTTGATGTTTTAGTACAAGATTTACGTATTATAGTACACTACCGTATCGATGTAGGCATGCATGCTGATAGTGTAACGGCCTTACTCTGATCTCTGCCATGTATCAACAACATTTTAAACTCCTAGCTTTTAGGGTTTTTTTCGTGCTTAGCTCCACTTGTATGGAAGGTCTATATTTGAAGCGAAGTACCATAAATATCTTGTAGTACTGCAACACTGACCTGCAAAGTGAGAGGTCATCTACTCGGCATGAATATGCCTTCTTTCGTGTACATCAGTCATCATCAGGCAACGACCTCAATCCAAAAATAAGCAGTAGTAACACAATCAAATGAAATCGCAGATCTGACTGATTACCGACGAATAAAAGGTGTATCGTGTAAATTTTTTCTATCGTTATTTGCAACTTTAAATTAAGTGTTTATTATTTGAAAATAAATTTTAACATGGTTTTCTGTACATAGAAAAAACAGGTGAATAAATATTTCGTTCCCTGGAATGTCAATTTTTCATTTCTATAAAATAATAGTATGTACAAAAAACAACTTTCATATAAAACGAGCCTTCTGAGAAAAAAAATAAAACTAAATTCGGCACACAAAATAAAACAGGATATACTGTACTTAGGATATCAGAAAAAAATGGAACTGTGTGTGTACTTAGTGCAGGATTTTGTCAGTGGATGTAATGTAATATTCATTGGGATATTTCATCTTTTAGTTGAGCAAGAAGAGCCAATGAACGTGGTGTGATGTTATCACTTTGCAGAATATCTTCTGTCTTGGAAGCATTTTTTTCTGTTTTCACTACACTACCAAAAGAACTATTTTTACTATCATTCAGTCCTGTTTTTTTGGATGCATTTTTATCAGATGAGGACATAAGGGACTTCAGAGAAGTCGGCATCGGAGGTAAAGAGGAACCGCAGCCAAATCCTGGGACTATAGCAGCCGTCTGCTGTATGCCATAGCGTCGCAAGACACGGTCAATAATGTCCTCCCCCTTTGTGGTATTCCCTATACCTGAGAATCGTGGCGAGAAATTTAAGCTATATCCAATGTATTACCAATCAAAGTAGTCTTTGCTCAGAAGGAAAAATATTAAAGTTAGAAATTGAATGGTTCGTGCAAAAAAAAATTTACTCGACTTTGAATCCCAGTCCAAAAGTCATTGGTAGGTAAAATAAACTTACTGTTAGCAGATGATATACAGGAATCATTGGAACTTGCAATTGTGCTGTTAGTTCCATCACCTTCCCCATCGTGAGCATTACCTATATAAATTATATGTTACTTTGATGATACAGTGGATGTCGCTTATTGTGATCGCTTTGGTAAAGCCTCTTTTTGATAACAATAACCGGCTAAAAACATTATTTGCGATAAGCGACAGGCACTGTATCTTCAAATTCCCATTTGGTATTCAAGACTAAGCAACCTGGTAATTTCTTTTTTGGAGATGCCCGAGGAATAATTGGCTCTGTTTCTGATTCCTTCTCACTAAGAGGTGACAGAACACTTTCAACAAAATCAGTATGTATTTTCCACAAATCTTTCGAGCCTACAAATAAACTTCAAGGTCAATTGACAAATTCATATTGATATAAAAGATTCTTTGTATGCTAGATATATCAATACCTTGATCCAGCGATGGAGTAATATGAGCGATCACAGTATTCGATGCATCCGACTCGCCGATAGCAGATAGTGCCCTGACATGGACCCTGTACTCTGTGGATTGACGTAAGCCTTCCAATAGTGCTCTGTGTTTTGTACCAGCCACCATCCCTTTCGGATGACCATTAACATATATTCTATGAACAAAATTTGAAATTATAATCAAGGCACTATGTAAAACATATGCAGCTTGAACCTCTTCAATCCAGCAACCTTAGGACCTGGCAATTGCCCTATATAATATCTAACTTTTACCTGTAACCAATTATCTTATCAGCACTGGTCTCTTGACCATGTTTATCATAAACTTTGGATGGATGCCATCTTAAAACCACACTACAGAGACTTGCTCCAAGCTCTGAAGAATGATTTTTGGAAGGGACTGCATTATCCTTGACCTCAGCACGTAACGCTTTAGGTGGTGTCGGTACTCCCGCTTTTGGAGGAGAGACCGGATCCCTGGGAGTCTGACGCCGCATCACCAACCTCATTGCCTTGATATACGAACAAAAATGAATGGAATGAAAGAACATGAAATGAAAACAGGATTAATAAGTTACATTTTATATACCTATGTATTGTATAAAGGATTTGAGTAGCTATTATTAAAAAAATATGGACCGCTACAACGACCACACTTCCACTGCAACTGAGAGCGATCACAAGAGCAAACAAATCAGCAAGCGCAAATCTCCTGACCAGACGATAAACTCAGCGAGTCCAAATTTTCAAATTCGGTTCAAAATCCGGATCCGGAATACCGAGGATCAACAGTAGATAGATGAACTTATAAAAAAACCTTCATATTCTTTCGTCTTTGCCCAGGCAAGATATTGAGATTTCTCACTAGTTCTGGATTCTTCTGGAACATGTCACAAACCGAGAACACCTTAGGACGTGAGCTTTGTTTCAACACAGATGTTGATACCTGTATAGATGTCATGAGTTCTTCATGGATCGATGGAATGGAAGGTTGCTTTGGAGAAAGCACTCTATCAGATGCCTGAGAATCATCAAATCATAATTCCATCAAGTATCCTAATTTATTTGTCATAATTTCAATCTCCTAGAATTTTATTCCTATAATGGCATTGTATTATTTGGAATGTTTAATGTGTAGCGAATCATATAAGAAACATACATACCGGCTTCAAGTTAGATTGATAATTGAATGCATTGATATCTGGAACTACAGAATTTTTGAACAAGGCTCTGGTCATGCTCTCATGTTCGATGGAGACTTCCCTCGCGATCGCTGCACGATTTATTTTCTGTGTTTCGTTGAGAGACGAAGCATCCTTTACCTCGGCAAACAAGGATGAACAAACAGCCAATGAATTTTTGCCGACTTTGGCATGATAGTCTTGACAAATCTAAAATAAAATCAAAATTTAAATTATTGCTAAGTAAAATATCATCCAATTACTTCCATCATATCTTTGATCCATAAGAAATTCTTACTTTCAAGACATCATCAATATCTGCTCTCTGTTCTACTTCATCTTGAGACATGACAACCAGTAGAGATTCAAGTTCTTGTGATAATTGGGGTGCTTGGTCAGCTGCCATCTCCCAATCAGCTGCTGACCATAAGCAGACAGACATACTGAAGATTGCTGACTGTGTGGTATAATATAGAGAAGATATGAAACATATATTTGCAATAGATATGATAAAGCTCTATATGGAGAGAGATAATGTGGAAATGGGGGAAATTCAAGGATCCTTTAGAATTTAGATTAAATAGTTCAAGATGGGCTTGATCCCATTCCACCCGCTATCATTAATATAGTACGGGCTTACTTGTGAAAAGAATATAAATTAACCTTGACAGTTGGGGGTGTTACTTCATCCAACAGCTCTGGAGCAAGATACATCTCATCAATACTACAGTTAGGATCATCTGGTAAACATTCAACTATTCCATCCTTCCTCACCAATACAGTTTCAAGAGCATAGTATCTAAATCGCAACCACAGAGAAAATCATAAGCATCACAAAAAACTTTCAGGGTACCTGTATATCCTGCTACTGCTAATTACAATATCTGTATATATGCATGCTTATGCTATGTAAGTAGGTTTTACTTCGATGGTGTTTTTGTCTTTTTTATACAATTAGCCGCTTGTTCACATATGGCCCAGAGTTCTGTTTCGCTGAGAGACGACTGTAGGGTCATTAGAATATTCTGGAACACAATATTTATATAATTAATTAATAAATCATAAGTAAAAACTAAGCAGATTGATGTATGAAAAGATTTGAAGATCTAAATCTTAAAAAAGGACCTTAAAATATATTATAATTTAATCACTTCTGAATAATCTATACCTTTATGGTCATCTTCGGCAAATACCCAGTACCACCAGCAGAATTTGTTACAGAAGGTATAATTGGCGTACTCTCTTTGCTTGCAGATTTGTTCCTTTCGATTGGATCAACTAAGGCTACTTTCTCAGATGCAGGAGAGCTTTTTGATGCTGGAGAACAGCTCTGGTAAATAAAATGTTATTCAGTATTCATATACAGTATATAATTCCCTCAATATACTCAGGATAATGATAGAATGTCTTACAACTATACATATCAACATACACACCGTATTGTCCGGCACCAATCTGAGATCTTCATTGTCTTCTATTTCCTGTTCCTCACCATGGAAACCATCTCCATAGCTACGATTCAATATCTGATCTGAAAGTGTTAGCATTGCCTCTTGTAGCTGCACAACCTACAATAGTTGAAATGAAGAAACATCACATATAATATCGACTATATTTATGAAAACGATATCGAGACAGTACCTGTTGCTGAAGTAATTCGACTGTCGATTTCAAATGTTTGTTTTCTGCTTGGATATTGGGATTGTCCGTGCCTAATTTCTTTTGTCCAGCATCAGTGTCTTCTGCAGAACTAAACACAGGATTACTGTGAAAAAGGAATTATTTATTATTCAATAAATATACATTTTTATATATTTTTTAACCAACTAACCCCTCTCCATCAGTGACTATTGTTCCACGACCTTCATCAGTATCATCGGCATTTTGTTCTTGTCTCAAATGATTCTCTCTCTTGGGCTGTGTTCCTGTAGATTTACGATCAAACAGCGCTGCATCAGCATCATCTCTCCAAGTAACGTCCGGCTTTTTCTAAGTAATAAAGAAAAACATACAGAATGATATTCAAACTTCCCTAAATAAGCTGTGGTATGATATGATTTATCAAATATGGATCTAGTTAATATTAGTATCAATGATAATTCCATTTCAATATTATCTGTTGGATCTAGATATTACCTGGGGAACAGATGGCGAGCAAGAAGCAATCGAATCTGTTTCATCACCAAAATCAGAAGGTGAATCCGCTGATCGGTAAGGAGGTGCTTTGTTAGACTGTACTGGAGATTTGGCATTCCTCGGAGTAGTAGTCGGTGAGATTTGAGGGGAACTTACTTTACTTGTTCTAGTTTTACCCCTTCTAGGTGATCTTGATGGACTACCACAACGTCTGTAATTTAACCAGATGAATTAGCTCCAGAATATATGCGGTTTGACACCGGGGAATATTAAACATATTTTCTGATACTTAAATTGAACAGTTGATTTACCTGTTTTTCTTCTTATCAAAATTTCTTCCGTTTCCTTCACCATTTCCATGTTTTTGCAGTTGCCTAGATAAGATACATTGACTGAATGAATATAAAAGAGCTTAACATTGTTGGGTGAAAGGCGTAAGACAGTCAGTCCACATTCAAATAATAAGTTCTTGAAATGAGATATATCTCACTTATATGAAGGAGGCTAAAAATCAATATCAAAAGTATAAAATTCGTATCTAAGTGATGAATTAGATAGTCTATTCTGGAACAAAGGATAGTTCTTGATACCTGACATGAGACCAAATGTAGCGTATCGCTTCTGTCTGAAGATCTCTCATTTTATGTTCTGATTCCAATTTATTTTGTAAGAGTTGAACCTCGTGGCATAGAAAACTAAAAATAAATATTGTACGTTCATTTACTTGATAAGCCGAACTTACTTACTACACATCAGAAAAATTATTCCACGGATAGTACATTTACTGCTCGGGTTAGCCTCTTACAGCTCTTATAAATTCAAATTCTTATTTTGACTGCTTTAGAGCAATTATAAATAGGATTTCATTTCCTCCGGACCAGGGCTTTCTTTGTTCATGCATTTGGAACTTGGAACAGATGGCAAGGCAAGCAAACAAATTTCTCCACTTACTATATTGATTAATACACTATTATTATCAGTATTGCATTATCACACGCACCTGATATATTGTTCAGATCTCCTTGCTCTCACCTCTTGGCGAATTTCCACTACTTTGACATCATATTTTCTAGCGTTATATCCTCTCCATATGGCCTGGCAAGAAAAAAACACAGCAGCATGAAGAAATAATATGATATAGTGAAGCAATAATTGTATTGTTTATATCAGCGGTTCCTAGTGGTTTAGGAAACAATAGAATAACAAAATACAACTACTATCACCTGTATTTTAGTAGCTGCCTTTACATGTTTCAAATCAACAGGAAATAAGAGATTCATCATCTCAGCTCTTTCTCCTACTACTTTGCCTATATTTTCATTCCTAAAATATATAAAAATATGAGTATATGTAGCATAGATACAGTTAATATATAGAGGAATCATTCATACTTGTCTCCATCATTTTTCAGGATATCTGTGCCTAAGTAAAAAAATTAAACGTATATCAATTTATATTATCACAGAGAGATGGCATCAATGTTAGACAGCTACATACTTGTTTCTGCTTGCTCAGCAATCTTCTCAATGTTTAATTTTCTTACTTCGCCAGAGTGACCATGTCGGTCACTAAATTGTAATGACGAAACAATAGTGGGAGCTAGATCTGAACATCAATGTAATATACAGAGTCATTGGGAAATAAACTTAAGAATGATATGTAGTAGTAATGCTACATGAAAAGAATTACAAGATAATATTAATAACAATCTAGAGAAACCAAAAGCATTACCATCACAAGAAAGATTGCTAACTTTCTCCGTCTCCATATTACTCTGTACTCTAGTCATAGACTTCATTCTGTGAGCATCACTCCTGCCGAGAAAATGTACCATAACTGAATTGTTAGTGAGCATGTCAAGTAATATATTTGTCTAAACACATAAAATTCATTTGGACTGAACATGAAATATTTCTAGCACGAATTCATTAAGAACCATGCTGGAACTTGAATATAAAGAAGTGTAAAAAATGTCTTCCAGCAGATAATTAACTAGTTGTTAAATTTGCAAGTTAAATTGAAATGAACTTACACATACCCCAAACTTCTTGACCTGAGTTTTGAATGTCTCAGGCTCGAGTGTCCTTTACGCAAATATGCTCTTGGATGAGTTTTATCATCTTTGCTCATAGAGACAGGAGTGCCATCACCATAGATTGATCGCTTGATTTCATTATCAAGTGGTCTGATGGGCCGAGAATCGTACTCTTGGTATTTTGTTGGTAGGTCTAGGTCTTCTATGTGATCAATGCCTGCAAACCAGCATTAGATAACAGAGTAATAACTGTTTCTTAGTCGGCAATCAAAACTACGACTGCTATATTGAACATAAATACATATTAAATAAACCTATACAAATAAAATGTACTACGCTAATATAAAAAATACTCTTCAAGAAAATTTCAAATATCCACCTTTAAATTTTGATGCATAATTCTCACCTGGATTGGAATAAGGTTTCAATGCCTCGTATTTAGTTTTAAGATCGGCAGAAGAGAGCTGGACAGAGTATGGCCTATATTTTACGAATTCTGAATGACTCGGAAGATGGTAAGCCATATCTGTCTGCTTCTGCTTACTGTATTGCGAAACTGCAGTGGAATTGATTGACGGGCTGATCGCATACTTTTTCGTGTATTCGTGAGCCATATTTGAATGATAAACGTCTGATATTGTTTCGTGAGCGATGCCAGTTGGTTTCTGTCTTTCTTCGACCATACTATCATCATTTAAGACGTGGTGTTTGGCATAAAAGCTTTGCACAGGGGATGTTTCTGTAAAGGAATGGTCTTATTACAGAAAACTACCCTAATAGGCTGATGACATCAAAATGTGGAAACTGAGGAGCGCCTTTTCATTTAGCAGTTAATAAAACATAAGTTAAATAATAGGAATTTTACACTAAAAATATGTGTATCTCCATATGTTAGGCTTCATCATGACAAGAAAGTGGAGATACAAATCAATATGCAGTCTCCTGACCTCAAATTCATGAGTCAGAAATCTCAGCTCACCGTTAACATTATCCTGCTTCCTCCCAAATGTCCTTTCAATCATATCTTCCTTGAGTCTTTTGTCATGTTCGCTATTTTTTACAAATTCTGATGATTTTTCTGGACTTTGCATCGTTCTGCTCCTAGATAAAACGTACTTTCTTGTGGGTGAGTCCTCGAAACTCTAAAAACCAATAAACATTGGAACAAATTGCTCCCATTTTAGAATAGAAAATAGACTATTATTATTCTTTACTGTGGATATTGGTTCAGATCCTTCAACTTGTGCTCCAAGCCACGCATGCACTCTTTTTCTCTTTTCACTTTCTGAGACTCTTGCATGTAGAGGGAACATAGAGGATCTATGAAATGGAATATATTGTATAATAGCAATGATATAAGTAATTTATGGAATACATACAATTTAATTTCGAGTGTTAAATTATTATATTTCATTATGATACATAGTACTGACCATATTCCTATGTTGATTGAGTTAAATTATTATTACATACCCTCCTTCAGCAGAAGCAATATGTCTTTCACCTTTCCCTGTCTGAAACCGTGGAGAATCTTGTGGCCTGCGAGTCTTATACCCTGAAACATTAAGTAAATTATCAGTCAGGATGAATGTTGGAGCTACTAAACTAACTGCTAACTACAGTACTGAAATTTTGTAAATCTTTTAACTTAAAGCTCTATACTCTATATTCTAAATCGCCACAAAGTATAGTAATACTAATATGCCCACTGGAATTATGTGCATGAGACCACAAAATACAATTAATAATTCATACTCATTTCTGTACTGTGAGCTTGGTTTTGCTTCAGCGCTGCCTTATCCAAGTTATTGTTGTCGCCATATACGTAAGGATAATCATCCTGGAAATAATCAGAATAGAAAGTTCAATAATCTTTAAATTTATATCTATTAGGATATAGAAATAGTAACACTAAGATATCGACTCAGCAATACTTCAGCAATTACGAAGGAATAATAATTAGTACCATGTTGATGCCGATATAGTTATTGAAAACTTTCCATTCGCCTATGCTATCCAACAATGAGAGCATAATTACCAGAATTCGGACATTTCATATACCAAAATGAATTTTGCACTGTCTTAATCAAAATCAATCAATGACTGCTTATATTCTTACTCGTGCAACAGACTACTTCAATTACCGGCAAAGGTCATTGGACAGTGGTGGCGTCAAAATATGTTTGAGTGCCTTCAAGTACCCTAACTATAATGCTACTTAATATAAGTGACATTCTATCACTTAATACATCTGCTGCCTAACCATCTCATGGATAAAGTAAAACTTTGGAAACTACTGGAAAAGTAGGACTTTCAAAATTGCTATCACTAGCTAGGGTAAATCAGAAACTACTTGATAAAACTATCAAAGTAGGAAAGTAACTAATTGTTGCTGAAAGAATTTCATTTGTTTAGGAAGCCGTAGAAGACGCTACAGAAAGAATCAAATTTCAAGAAGGCAAAACTACTATTGATCGACATACATTGATCACTGGATCATTGTAATCTTAACTTATTGTCAAGAACGGAACAAAGGAATGAAAAAATCCGTTAAAAAATGTCTCCTGTTGTTAGTGAACTACTCTATTTCCACATAACAGTTCAGTAGAATGACATTGCAATAATCCCATGAAATATATTAATAATTGCCTAAGGGTCATAAGTAGCAAACTGCATTCCAGACAAGACTCTGGTTAACCCAACCCAACCTCAATTCCTAACCCTGAAATTTTCCATGGATTCCATGTTGTCCATGTTGTCCAAAAGGATTCCATGGATTTCCCAGTTCCACAGTCTTACCATAACATATCTATACTACCATCCACGAAATGCTAATAGCAAATCAAGTGTTATACCTCCTTCCGATAGCCTGGACATTTATTGGACAAATACTGTACAAGTTCAGAATGTTGTCCCACACCAAAAGATCTTCCTTTGCCTCGAAAACATAAATCCTCCGCTTGCGACCTGAAAATTATGAAACTTATCTACTAGTAATTATATTTGAATATAATACATAGAATAAAATACATAACAGATATAAATGCAGTGGAAATATATTTTGGTCCTTCAAGATCTGAGCTACAAACTAATGCTGGCGTGCCAGACTATGTGAGTTGCTCTATTACAGAGCTTCAACCTTTATATATAACTTTCAGTAATGTGAAAGAGTATATTCATTCAGAAGCACTCACTTTTCACTCTGGGTCACCGGAACTCCATCCAAGATTGTCAAGCTCTCGCACCAATTCACAACGAACGGTCGGTAATTGAGCGAGAGGGAACTCAATGTTTCTTTCATCAAGCACGGATTATTCATTATTGAAAGTTGTTCAAGTCCGTCGAATGAAGTCAAATATTTTACCTAAATAATACATTTAAGAGCTTCATACTAGGTTACTTACTAGTATGGGAAGTTGAATATTAATCATCTTTAATCTTCTTGTATCATATGCTAATTTTCTATGACAGCAGTAACAAATAATTAGAAACTTTCACCAAACAAAATAGTACCGAAATAATCTATAACGTAAAGTAATCAATGGTAGGTATAGAAATATTTTAACAACAAAAGATCTTTTGTAGTCTGAAAAATGTTGACAGTATTGGTTCCTTGCATTAGAAAACCCATATTGTTGCTACAAAGTGGTCTGGGAACAAAACCGGACACACCTGGCATTCATAATTGATTGATAATAATAGCTATCTAGCATATTTTATTTTTATATACTTAGCTTAAAAGCCATCTATCAACTTAAACTATATACAAACTGATTTACATTACCTGGTTGAGATCATCAATCTTATTTTCAGCTAATGAGAGAATAGCTAAGTTTTGTGGAAGCTTTCCTTTGGCTTCTGTCAAGTCTTGGATGAAGTTTCCATGCAGTAATAACGTATGTAGTAATCGTAAACTGTCGAATGATGAATGATTATTAGTTACGATCATTCAAATTATATAAGAACAGGTTATCTCATACCTACATCCCTAAATTTTGTAAAGAAAAGTATACAGCTAATAGTTTTAAGTCAAATTAAGATATCTCACCCAAATTGATGAGAAAATTTACAAATTTGCATCCCTACTCCAAGAAAGAATGTATTGAATAAGGGAAAAACTTTAATTTTTAAACAAACTTTTGTTATTTTGGTAACAGGTTCGGTGAGAAACCAGATGAAATACATGACAGGTTACAACCCTTAATAGTAAGGATAATTGATAAACGATTTCTCACTTAACAAGCAAAGGTAGTAGTGTCAGCCTGTTATCAGAACAATCGCAATGAATGAGACGTGGACAGTCAGCTACAGCATTAATATTCTGCAAACAATTCCCTGACAGGCTGATCCACTCGAGGGATACAAGATTTCCAAAGCCACTCAGCTGTGGTAGAAAGGATATGAAACAATTTTCGGCTTATTTGGGTACTAGCAAACGATACGACGATGTGGAATAGGGTATAAACTACAGTACACACCATGGAAATCTTGTTTTTGCTCAGATTTAGCACTCTCAGACACTTCAATCCTTGTAAGCCTGCAGTTGCAGTCAATTTGTTTTGAGAAAGTGACAGCTGTGAGAAATAAAAGAATTGAGATATAAATTGATGTACCAAAATAAAAATTAAAAGAGCTGGTCCCCCTAAAAACCCGGTTACATTTAGTTTGGTTGGTCAGGTTGAGGGGTAGGAATAATGTTACCCCAACCCTCAGCAAACTGGAGTAGCCAAGGTATTGTTTGAAAATTATAATTGTTTAATTTAATTATATTATAATTTGATGAGCAGTGACATAA
Organism: Halocynthia aurantium; assembly: GCA_013436065.1. Lineage (NCBI taxonomy): Eukaryota > Metazoa > Chordata > Ascidiacea > Stolidobranchia > Pyuridae > Halocynthia > Halocynthia aurantium. The sequence continues at coordinate 14,704 of QXVX01000918.1, read as the reverse complement.
AAAGAATAAAGAAAGAGCAATAATGCCTTTTCTTAATTGCATCCCTCACTTGTATCATTATAACACGACAAATTATAGCAAATTCTTTTCCAATATCTCACCTGAACTAAAGTTGCCTCCACTTTCTTCAAGTTTTCTATTTTGCATATTTCATTTTCGTCTGCAATCACAGATTTGACATCGGAATCACAAGGTAACGTGAACTGCAATAATTTGAGACCAAGCTTTCGTATATCCACGACACGTTTGCTACCACTACTCTCCATATCCAGTCTATTGTTCTATTCGATCTTTATTCGAAATTAGCCGAATTATAGTGATTTTATGGAGGAATTCCGGGTCTACATTACTTCAATTTCCAGACTCCTGAATCCCATACACAAACAATAAAAATTTCAATTACCGCCGCCGTTGGCGACAAAACGACCAGATTGGTCGAGTGGCAGCAGAGCTCACCACAGTTACGTTGGCCGCATTTACTTCCGACTCCTAGCCGGAAGGGATCATTGAAACCACGCTTTAAAGCATAGCATGAACTTCACAATACATTGGTTTACTATCTACTATAGTTAGTTGTTTCACATTTTCTAGGAGGGTAAGAATGATTATAGAACTTTATACGATACCATTAACTCATCTTTTCAGCCGGCATCAAATGCTGCCGACGTACCCGTGGTTCATAGCTCAGGGGTCAGACGGAACCGTTAACTGAACTCACATTTCCCAATGATAATTTCACTGATAATGGAATCCATTATCTATGATGTTTAGCTATTTATATATTACTATTTCTTTTTATTCGTGTGTGGTAAAATACGTGTGAAAAGTTACAGTAAGCATCATTTTTTGTGAGCTGCAGAAAGCTGCCACTTGTAGTCGTCGAGTCTTCTGTTTTCAGGTTTGTTGTAAGGACATACGTAATGTTTCTATGTACCATGTTGTTAGATTCTTTCTGCGGTATATGCTGTGTGTTCTCTATGTCTTTACTTTAGTTTACTATTGTTGTCAGCGTTGCGGAGTCGGCAAAATCTCTATGACCGGATTTCTGACATCAACACAAATATATCCTTGACGAGAACATGACAGGTTGTCAAAATATTTGTTCCGAGTATTTGCTTCGATACTGTTTTGTGTTGAGTTGTCAAAATAGATCAGGTGGTTATTTTATGATTGCCAAATTATTACCAAGCTTAATTTTTTTCTTTCTTATTCATTCCTTCAGGAAACCAAAAATATTAAACGTACGAAAGGTAAGGTTTATTTTACTTATACACGATGGGAAGAAGCATAAAACAGAACTTATTAAGACTACTACGAGACTAAAGAAATCAAGAACACTTTTTCTAATTCACAAATACATGATAAAAACTCCAAGTTAGTTATACATCAATGCATCCTTTTTCTTATCTGTCAGCTATAAAATGTTGACAACATGTTCTCTGGAAGCGAGACGTTTTAGATTATTGAATATTTTTTAGATTATTCCAAAAATAGAGGTTTAGGCTTTCTCGTTTTACGGGAAAGTTTAGACAAAGTAAATGCTCCGGAATCGAAAAAATTGTTTATTAGAAATTGGATATACCAAGATTTTAATAAATGGATGTAAAGTTACCCTTCGGGAGAGGATCCAATCAAAAACTTTAAACTTCTTTATTTGTTTTAGCGACAACTGTAGCAGTATTCAATTTTTAATTAATCGTAAATCAGCGTAGGACATTGTTCATAACTTAAAGAAATGGAGAAAAAAAAAGCTCTAAACAAATTATGTTATACATTCATGTGACATGGTTCCTTAGCTGGTGATATGGCGTAGCATCCATTTGCCAGCAGTTTGTTGCAAATGTTGCAACAAATATAACTGGATGGTTTTGTCGCTGTTCGGCTGTAGTTTAATGTACATAGCAGTATACATGCTTATGTAAATATCAAGTACATCGCTGGAACACTTAATTTTTTCTCACTCTATACCCGATGTAGGTCGTCGCTTGGTTCACCTGTCTGCAACAAGGCGTGTTCAAGATAGTTCGGCATCTTCCTATGTGAGAACTAACAGATCTTTTGTGGATGAATCTTGCTAGTGGAAGCTGGTTCCCATCGTCTGCCTCAACATTTTCCCAAACTTTTCCAACGGTATCGAACACATCATTTTTCCATTCGCTATTAGATGTTTCCTTTCGAACGTCTTGCAGCATTAATTCCATCGACTTCGTCTCGGCTTCAGTCCATTTTTGGTCATAAACTAAAAAAAGTAGACAAAATAATAACGGAGATCAGATAGATAGCTTAACTGAAATGCCTGCATATGCCTTATTCATCAGGAATTTGGTATTAATGATATAAGTTTTGTATACATTGAGTCTAGACAGCTTCGTGTTCAACACCTGGAAATACTCCTCAGCTCCTTAGCCAAATCATCTGATTAAAAGGATATCGCAGGTGGAGTGGTGACTATGTCGATGGTGTTATCAAAACTGAGAGTCCAGTACAGCTGGTCAATGACTAAAGCTATTTTAAATTTACCAAGCAAAAAATTGCTACCGTATGGAAATAAGATTCTTTGTCGAAAAAATCTTAAGACCTTGAAGTGGATTGATTAGGGTTAAGCACACTATCTTTCACTGAACTGAACTTATGACACATTTTCCTTCAATGCAAAATCTTATCAACGAAGAAATCTGCAACGTGAGGGTTCTCAAGTTTGCATAACAATAGATTTTGCTCTATACTTAAGTCAAGGGGAAGCAATACACAATGGTCAGACACTACTTGGAATTACTATTCAGAATCTGAGACTCGACGTGATTTTTCGATATGTTTTTGCAATGTTAAAGAATCTATGAAATTCAAACGGATCAAAATCTAATCAAAATTTATCGATCAATAGTTCATTTTTCTCGGAGATGTACATTCTATAGGGGGGATTTTACTGGTATAAAGTTCGTAACCTCAGGTCCAACCCAAAATTACCACACCCACTGCACTTGCGATCATCTACTTGACACGTACGTGTAGGTAGTGTTGTCTGTTCGAACTCCTACATCTTAAAATAACTCTGTTCTTTGCCTTAAGCAGATATGCGGTCATTGCAATTACTTTTCATCGTGTAGTGAGTTGAAGATTAATAGATCATAGACCACACTATTATTAAAGAAAAACCGAAAGTCTTTTCAGACCACCTCTAACCAACACTTGATAGTCAATACGTACAGTACCGGTTTACCCATTAAGCCAAACAATCCATGGCCTCGGGCCCTGCTTTGAGACAATCGCGAAAACCAGATCAGGAAGATTTAATTTAATTCCAAACATTCAATAACGATTCGCTACCCCTAAATTTTTGTTGTTTATTCTTTTCCTATTCTCTTTAACTTCTATGAGATATCGCTTTCACTTCATTAAATAGCAAATTGAAAGTGATCGGTCATGAAAACGATTATTTCGTTTCCGTAAAATAATCCTAGACCTCAGCAAATAAGGTCGGGTGAAAACAGAATATTTACTTCAAACTTCCCAAGCTAACCCCTACGATAAGCGTAATCCTGATATATAGATCCCGACTCCCATGAATTCAGTCTGCACCGCATTGTTTGTAAATACAGGGTCAAAAGGTTAGAAACACGATATTAAATATTTGACGTGGTGGAACTTTTTCTAAGAACTGGCCAGCATGTATTCTAGGATGTGTGATGTCGCGAATAGTCGTTAACTAGAATTGCTGTTTAAACATTTTCTCCCTTCTAAAAGAATATTATTGCGCAATGTTTCCTTTTGTATCATCAGCAGATGAATAATGAGAACGTTGATGACTCAGGCACGGAAAGTTCGGATCAACTTGATATGAGTGACATTGCATTTCTATTTCGATGTCAATTTAATTCGAGAAGGTATTACATCACCAATGATCAACTACCGCTTTATGTCGTATACGTCTAAAAATTACTTCATGTAAATTTCTCCTGCTTTCGTGTGATTAAAAAACTATTACCGCCATATCTTCTTCTGTTTCAAAGCGACGTTTCGAAAGTCATTTTAGCAATTACAATTGACCTTCTACAAAACGTCCTGGAATTCATCACGGGATATCATCACACCACTATAGTATAGCAGTCTCGCATTCAACTCAATATCGACAATACCTCAGTATTTGATTTATGAGTAATTCAAAGTGATGTAATTTATCTGGAATTTATACCGTTAATGTCGTCGAATTTTGGCGTCTCGCTCTCAAGTATGCTGCGTTTCCCTCTACTGTACACGTAGAACTGGCATTTACGGCAAATCTTGCCAGATCTGCTGTAGCACCTATATAAAAAGAATGGATTGAAAAGTAAGAAATTGACGATGATGTATTATGTCGATCAAGTTTTGACGGTAAATTAAGACTACAGACGCCTATTGGTCTAATTGGCAATTTCCCGTTTTCCAGCCGTCATTGTTTGAATTCATAGTAAAGCCACAGAAGTGGGAGGATTCGGTGACTGTGTGGTTGGTGCCAATTAGTCCGAACATGAACCAAGTCACGGAAATTGTTTCCTGTATTATATAGTGACGGAATATCATATCTAACTGTCACGTAGGATAGAACTTAATAGGGACGTTAGGATTCTCAATTCATCTTGCCAGCCTTGCGGGATGCAACCACAATACGGCCCTAGAAAAAGTATATTCTAATACACTTTGCATGATAAAGATCCAGCATCTCAGAGATATGACAAGATACTTATATATTAGATTTTCAGAGCCTCAAATAAATGTAAAATTTTAAACAAACTCCATCTAGAAATAAAATGGCAACTGGGAGGTTGCACGTCATTCACCGTTCAGAATTTGTTCACATAACTACTCTCAAGACCACTAGGCAACCAAAGGGGGCGCGTGGCAGATGATAATGTCAATCGGGTATTGTTATCAATAGAAATCAGTCCCAAAACATATGTATATCATATTCATATCCCTCACTCCATGTTAACAGTCAGTTATTGTTACCAAAAGAAGACTATCCATAAGTGATTCTCGTTCAATTTATAGAAATGTTTTACTACCTATGTTTACACCTTATTATTTGCACTTATCTCGCTTTGAGATTATAGTAATGTAGTTGATTGTCAATTAACTAATCTCCACGACACACGTATTCATTTACACGATGTCAGCGACAAGTTCTTTGTTCGTAACATCGTAAATAAGTCGTAACTCGCAGCAATAAAAATTCGAAACGATTTCCCAGCATCGTAGATCGACAGCAGTAACCATGAACATCACAAAACTTAATTAAAAATCTGTGTATTTTACCTTGGTCGGTAACGCATTCGATGCCATCTTGCTGACGGTGATGATGAGGCGATCAGGCAAAGAAAAACCAACAGAAGGATCTTTAAGAGAGCTCGACTGTTCATATTTACTTGGTGGTTGTTTCAAACGTAATTAAATTTAGAGTTGAAGATACTTTACACAGGTTCAACTACAAATTATTTTCTGAAAATAAAACAAAAGATAACGGTGAGATTAGAGTACAGGAATTTCAAATTCAAATAAAAATTGAACATGGTTCCCTCACCTAGAAGTTCAACCCTACTAAAGAATACAATGCAGATACTGTGTTGACAATTCGCTAAAATAAATATTAGGAAACAGAAATACTAAAATTCTATAGGGTTTTGTAACCAATTTTGCCAAGTCACACATCTCATATAATTCTGTCCTAGAGCACAATTTAATATTCCCAGTAGAAGAATATTAAACAATGAACAAACACTACATACAAGTGTAAGTATAGTATACGGAGGTTCACCCTATAAAATCTTTATTTACGAAGAATTCGACACGAGGTATTAGAAATTGGCGTGACAGATCGAACCGCTAAATCAACAATAGCTATATTTTCAAAACATATTAGTAGTAGACAATCTCTTCAAGCCTACAATCTCCGCCTATCAAATTTCAAATCAGGCTTAGAAATATTTCGCTCAACATAAAAACATATGCACATATACATCGTATCCCCCCAGGCGTTCTTGGTGGTAAAACTAAAGCTAACCAATCTTTAATATACGTTATATCGAAAACTAGAAAGCTAAAACCTTACGCAAGTATGTACTAGTAATCTAAATTGTATAAGCGAATAATACAACTAATGACTTAGCTGCAATTCACACGACCTGACCTCTATGCCACGTTCAATTATCTCCTAGAGATGGATACATCATATTTTATCAACCTACTTTGGATTATTATGGCAACTTGCTAATCGATTTACCATATCTCCCTCAACGCAAATAACTATACTTTAAGAAAGCACTCAGCATATCACTGATATACAATATAATGAACGAGTACTCTCTTAACGACTACCTCTCTTAACACACTGTTCCTCACAGTTGCGACCGTTAAATACTGCATCCATTTGACCTTTACGAATTTCGTTATTCAGATAATTCATTTAATATATAACTGATACTTGGTAACTTATCATACTCTCATGAACTTATATCAACCGTCACGCGGAATTAAAACAATATCTAGATTCTAGAGATATCTTCCAGGTCGTTGACACTGATCCTGATCTATAAATGAGATGTTCGTTTACCGAGCAGTTACGTAGTGTTTATGAGACATTGAATGTATTTCGTAACAATAAAAACGGCAATCGGAAAGTTACGTATTGATGCAAAATCTCACACTCACGTCTTGAAGAATAATTTATTGAGCGACGACATCAGGGTCACTATAAGAAACTGAGAAATACGGATACCCGACTGTTTTCCGTGTTCTAAATTCCATTGGCTGGTTATAACTTATAGCTAATGCTGTGTTTACCCTTCATAAGAAGGTTGTCTCAGACGCTAATAATAAGTATAAACTATAAATCATATTCTAGTACTCGAACCATTCTATTTAGTTAGGATATATTTTATTCTCATTCCAACTATGTATCTTCGAGTATTTAATTACTTAAAATTACCTTTCGTGGTAGTTTTACCTATACAAATATGTTTTCGTGACAACGTTTGTTTTCATATTGTAAATCACTTTGACAAGTATGGTAATATGATATAGTGGTTCTCGAGTATTTTATTCGCTCGCGGTTCCCGAATATCACGCGATGAAATAGGTCTTAGCTTAGTGCATTCCAGTTCGGTAGTTTCTCCGATGTTTCCGACATCGTGCATTTTGAGGGATCGTTCGGATTCCGTGAAACGAGAAATCCATGGTTTTATGCAGTGATTCTATTTTATTAGGAATAAGGGACTCTCGTACCTACATCCCATTTAGCCTATCAAATTAATGAAGAAAAAAATGCAGCTAATAATCGATTCTGCGAATTTTTGTAATTTCAGTGATTGGTTCGGCGCGAACTGCTTGATTCCACTGCTGGTTTAATGTTACATCCTGTATTTTAGAAATTATCTGATAGCTAGAATCACACGAGCTATTTACACTATAGTGAGTTCGGTACAATATTTACAGTGATAAGCGATACCTGTATATACAATATATAACGAAGTCCAAAATGATACAGTACATCTAAAGCACGTCGTACACCCTTTCATATCATCGATTATACAGTATACAGTAGACTTACAACTAAACTAAAGGAGTATTCCTAAATAAACTTCTAAAACTACATAATATATACAACAGCATACTACATGTTACAATACAAAACACATGTCACATATTTCAGGCAACCGAGTCGCATCTAACTCCCTACATGCTCATGTCTAATTCTTTCTATGTCGACTTCATGCTTTCACGTGTTCCTCTTCTCTCTGTCAGCCATCTACTATTCTACTAAGACGCAGATAGATAGGAATGTCCTTGCTCGAGACATGTTTACTCTTCTACAATTAAGAAGTTACGGTTCGGTTCATATTTAAACGGAGTGTTTAGGAAAAAAAGCCCGCCACTATTGCTTGCTGAGTAGCACGATGATGGATTACTTAGCTGCTGAGCCGCTAGTAGACGAACTAACTAAGTGGTGATTTCTTTTCCGCTTCCTCATTCCTATAATAAGTACAGTCTCGGTAAAAACGATAACGTGAAGATAAGAAAAGTTTGGTAATTCAACGCTGGTTGTGTCTGCTGTAATGACGGTTAAACCATTATGGTTTCCACTTAGCTGTTCAAAGTCAAACTGTACCTGATTTAGCTTAACGTTTCCTTGCGTGTGGAGTGTACATCGCAACGTGTACCCACAGTTCACTGGAATTCTTTTGAAACCCAATACCATTATTTGTCTACACTATATTGAAAATTGCTACAGAGATTTTACGTTAAATCAACTAACGATCCGATAGCAATGACTGTAAACGATGCAACAACAACCAAGAGTATTTATTTTTGAAAATGAATCAAATTCCCTGTAATGGCAAATAAATCAAAGCCAGCTGTGACGTAGTGTGAGTTTTTGTTTGACGATGTTTAATGAGGCTTAAACTTGATTTGAACCAGAAAATTGAACTTAACCAACCCCGAAACGCAATCAAGTATATATATTGAATTCAGTATAAAACATACAAAATATATATATTGGAGAAGAACAAAGTATATTAATATTTTATAATGGTACTGTGGTTTTATGTAATCCTGTTTTCTGAATGACACACCTCAACGCAAAACCACATTCTATTTTAAAACCGTTTATTGATAAAAATGGACCAAGTGAGGAAGTTCTTCAGACTCTGCCACTAAAATTGAATTCGAATCCATTCTGGCAGTAATAATAATGGTGGGGTATTAGAGAAGAATTAAAAAATAAACGTGCTCAGCCCCTTTATATTGTAACGTAGAGATTTCTTGGTATTTTCCGGATGGTTAAACGTCAGCTATGAAGATTTATTGTCTCTGAGGAATTGCAAAAATTCGAAAGCTAACTACAAATGTCTATTTAGCGAACGCGGCTCTATTTTATTGGACATATGCCAGAGGTGTGTGTGTGTAGGTCTGTTCCTTATCAGCTTTGAAAAGTTGCAATCAAAGGACCAAACGCCGATAAATTACAAAAAGTTTTACTTAAAGATTTTTTCATTGTAAATTCTTTGACGGTTTTCCAATAAGTAAATTGAATAGTATATTGAGTAAAATAGTAAATAGTAAATTGAGAGCATAAAAATGTTTTTTTTACGATTTACAAAACCGAAACAGCCTTGGGTCTATGAAACTCAAGATACCCTCATAATTCTTTGTCGAGGGAATCTAATCACGCGACTGTTACACGTTTAACTGCTAATTTCGAAGTGTAATGAATTCCAGTTACCTAACGACATCTATCACATAACCATTTGTGAAAACTTCCCTCCCCCCATGAACCTAGTGTGATGCAACTTTGTTTAATACGATTACGTCCTAAAATGGAACGAAAGATGAATCAAGACGCGACCCGAGACACGACGTCATGTTTACTAATCGCATATTTGTGGATGCAACATATAGAATCATCGGAAATGACATTAAGTCTATTGCTAAGGTCACATATATAGCTTTTACGTACACCAGGATCGAAGGCGGCAATCGGTGAAAGTTAGTTCCTTCTCACGGTTATAAATTGGTTATCAACAGGCGTCAAATGCATTTGTTATCTTGCACCTGCCCATCGAAAACATATGAATCATTCAAAGATATTTATCAGCAAAACATTTGCACAGCTGAACAACAAAACGATGTAATGGTTTTCGTCAATGATAAAGTTCAATGTATCGTATTGTCATTAGAGGCGCTACAGGGCGAGCAGTACAATTTTATCTCGTACCTCGCGATGTCTCGTTAAGCATTTATTTTCAATATTCCAAACGTAATGCATTGAAATCTATACAATATAAATAATATCCCTAATTAATGAATCTTTTCCTTGAAATCTCTAATGTTATAAATTACCTAGCCTATTTATTCGGCAGGTATAATTTATTTCGAGGGAGTATTGATAGCATTCGAACATCTGCAATTATTATTATTTGTCGTGTTCAGGCGTATTCAATTAAGCACATTACAAAATAATTAAATCACTAAAACGTGAGTTAATTAACATACCGAATCACTCCCCCTTCTTAGCTCTTCATTTAGCGTTTTGCCTCGTAGTCAGTGGTTGGGATTTAACTCTTGCTTCGCTTCTATTTTAAGGGATAGAGTTGTTTATGTATATGATTTAGTAGCGGTTTCTTTCATGGAATAGATTTAGTTTTGTAATGTATCCGCCACCCCAATATGGAAACTTTCAGCAGCCACCTCAACAATCCTACATACATGCACAGCAAGCAGTGAATACAATGCCAATGGTCCAGCAAGTACCAGGTTTGTAATGAAACTCTTTTCAATTCTATTTGCACCGTCTCTTTTCTGTCACTTACCACTATGATAATGTGAGTATATTTTTCCAAACCAGTTATAACACAACCAATGAATCACCAGACCATCGTTCAGCAAACTACTAACATAAATGGATGCAACAACCCTGCACCACAGCGACAAACTCCGCGTTTATGGTCCTCAACGCTGGTAGATTGTTGCCAAGACGTACCTAGTTGTAAGTTCGAATGAAAATTATTAGATAAATGACTATCTATTCTGTGCTATAAATGCTGTAAAACGACATGAATTGTTAAAGGTATGTTGGGATTCTGCTGTCCGTGTATATTAACCTGCTGGACGGCTTCTCGCGCCGGTGAGAGTTGCTGTGTCGGATGCTTTCCTGACATGGCTGTCGCTTTAAGAACAAAAATTCGAACGAAGCATGATATCCAGGTTCATTTTTCAAATACTTTTATGTAAATGAAGCGATGTTATTCGAGAATATCGCTTCCAGAGACAAAAACGTGATGTAATTTATTTTAACTCATGCATTTAATTCCAATGCGATGTGCCGCAAGATGGCAGCAGTGATTCAAATACACCGAGTTTAACACCCCTGCTAATGCTTTCCGTTCTAAACGAGAGTGTCTCATAACCGAGAGGTTGCCGCTTCGAACTGCACCAGAGCTATCTCCGTGTACTGTACACACAATCATCTAGCCCTAGCTTTTAGAAAAAAAAATAATGTTTTGTTTCACAGGGCTCCATCTGCAACGATTGCTTTTGTTTACATTNTTTCAAATACTTTTATGTAAATGAAGCCATGTAATTCGGGAATATCGCTTCCAGAGACAAAGACATGATGTAATTAATTTTAACCCTTGCAATTAATTGCTATGCGATGCGCCGCAAGATGGCAGCAGTGATTCAAATACATCGAGTTTAACAACCCTTCTAATGCTTCCCGTGCTAAACGAGAGTGTCTCATAACCGAGAGATTGCCGCTTCGAACTGCACCAGAGCTAGCTTTTAGAAAAAAATTAATGTTTTGTTTCACAGGGCTCCATCTGCAACGATTGCTTTTGTTTACATTGTTGCTGCACTCAGCANTTTCAAATACTTTTATGTAAATGAAGCGATGTTATTCGAGAATATCGCTTCCAGAGACAAAAACGTGATGTAATTTATTTTAACTCATGCATTTAATTCCAATGCGATGTGCCGCAAGATGGCAGCAGTGATTCAAATACACCGAGTTTAACACCCCTGCTAATGCTTTCCGTTCTAAACGAGAGTGTCTCATAACCGAGAGGTTGCCGCTTCGAACTGCACCAGAGCTATCTCCGTGTACTGTACACACAATCATCTAGCCCTAGCTTTTAGAAAAAAAAATAATGTTTTGTTTCACAGGGCTCCATCTGCAACGATTGCTTTTGTTTACATTGTTGCTGCACTCAGCAACTCGTGATGTGTCAAATGNTAATGGGTTTATTAAAGAATAAACCCTCACGCAAGTAGACAGGCAGTCATTGCAGTGAGGAAAAGACATTTCGACTATAATTGCAAGCTAGGCCTAGTAATTGCATTGTACTTACATGCCAACCTGCCATAATATATAAACACCACTAGAGGGTGTGTCCTCACACACGATGATGTGAACATGGGCGTGTTTTCAACCAATGTCAGCATACAACCACTAGGAGCGTCCTTAACCTTCGTCAGCATGTAAAGTGGCGTGTCGGCAACCAATGCATTCATGCAACCACTAGGTGGCGTGTTATCCAAATGTCAGCATACAACCACCACCCCAGGGTGTATCCTCAGCCGTTGATGTCAGCATATAACTACTAGCGCCTTTGAAACTGTATCCACTGCATAACTATTTAATAACTGCCGATCGTAGCGTAACCGTTTCGGCCGGCCGGCCGGGCGCGTGAAATATTTTTGGTTTACGAGACATACGTAACAGGCAAATCAAGATAATTTATGCATATAAAATAATTCAATAAAAATCGGTTCGGAAATTGAAATTAGTTGCGGTTAATGAAGCTCCACATGTGCACCTGCGGAGCTTCCTAATAATAATACGTTCCCCAGTATAATATAAAAAAAAATATGAAATACTCATCAACTTATCCTTATCCCGATGTCTCTCGTCTTCCTGCTTTCTGATCCCATGAAGTTCTACGTCTGAGCTGCTGTGTATTACAATAATATGCTTGAATGTATACGATAAAAGCAGCGTATAATAAGTTTGCCCCTCATTGGAGTAATTTATAGTAGTAAATAGAAGTAAATATGTTTACTAAATGAAAGGCAGTCTAGATAAAAGTCCAATAAATTCTAAAGTCCATTCTAAATTCTACAGTAAAACGAACATCTGCATACCGTGGCGTAGTCTCGTAGTTAAAGCTTCTGCATCTTCTAAAGTCTGCGCAAAAGCTTCGACGCACCTTAATAATTGTAAAATGAAAAGAATTTAAACTTTGTATTCTTAATTCGAGAAAATTTCTCGCAACTCACTTCTGCATCCTATGTAGTGTTCTTCATGCTTGTTCCCTGGTATCATCTTCTCGTGGATGTGGATGCTAGATCTAAACACATTGACATCTACATTAGCTGATTTCCTGACTAATGAATTTCAGCCAAAAAAATATAAAATGATAATTATCTATCAGCAGTCTTCTCCCCCTTCTCGGTATCGAGTAGTCGTCTTGATATTCTCCATCAACCCGTTC